>JAHWFP010017353.1:73893-90413 GCA_023313725.1 Lithobius niger | reverse complement strand
GGAATGACGTCACTTCCGACAAGCGTGGAGGAGGGTGGCCTTTTAATACCTTTTCATCAGTTTAGATATGGGTGTGTTTTTTGCCTCCGCCTAAATTTGGCAGTCATCCATACCTACGTATAAACGTAAACTCTGTTTATCGGATGAAAAAAAGGGAATTAAAAAAAGAAATGGACTTTTATTCTTTTATCCTCACTGACAAAGACTCCGACTTGAGATTTAATCTAAATACTCCGATTCATTTCGACCCTGAAAAAAGCTACGAATTGGCGCTTATTAATTTAGATACGTATAACAGCTTTACAACATCGATTCTAAAAATTCGCCTGCGGGTTTCAAAATCATCGAGTCTCCGCATAATTTGATCTATTTACCAGTCACTATGAACTAAATCAGAGTGTAGCTTACATCTCAGACCAACGAGCCATTGAATATGAATGACGAGACGCTCACGTGCAACTTCATTTAAAATCTAAACCTTAAAATAGGACAAGATGCTCGTGTTTGGATAAAAAAGAAAAGGATTCTTTCATAACTTTAATAATAATAAAAACTTAAACAATTTAACGCCTAGAAACAAAGCTTTGATCAAATTTATAACAACGGCTAGATAATGAGCTATGTAGAAGACTATTTAAAAATCAACGAACCTTTATTGTACGACTCGTCGATCGAATCTTACACTTATCACGAATACAATCCCTTCTTCGGTACGAACCTCAACAACGTAAATTCTGAAATCCGAATACGCGTGGAAAACCAAGATTTATTTCTGCACGTTGCCAACAGTTACCTCTTGATTAAAGGCAGGTTGCTGAAGTACGATGATTCGGCTTATACCGATGTTGCCATAACGACGTTGATTAATAATGCTCCCATGTTCCTGTTTTCTAATATCAAATACCACCTAGGTGATAAACAAGTGGACGAGTTAAATTATCCAGGGTACGGTACCCTAATGAAAGGGCTTCTCTCTGACGTATCAGTGGAACAGCCGGCATTGCTCAGTCAGTGCAGGGCATTGTATAGTGAAGCTTCTGTCACTGCTGACCTAACCGACAACTTGGGTTTCAAACAGCGGCACGTGTCCATCATCGTTGAAACATCTTCTAAAGGAAGTTTTACATCTGCCATTCCCTTGAAACATATCATGGGATTTTTTTGAAAATTATGACAAGCTAATTTATGGAACTAACCATGTGCTCACTTGCATGAGGACCAGCCATACAAACGCCATCTTTAAAGCTGCAGCCGCAGCTAATGGTAAAGTTGTTCTCAGTAGCTTTTCTTGGCTCATCCCCCTCGTTACCGCATTGGATGAGCAAAAACTTAAACTCTGCAATCTCACAGACAACGGAACTAAGGTGGATTTAGGATTTAGACACTAGAATTACGATAGCTGCATGCTCCCTCACAATACCAGCTTCACCTGGCACGTGCTAACTACTTCCACGGTTGAAAAACCTAGGTGGATAGTTCTAGCTTTCAAACAAACAGACAGGATGTTTTACGTAAAAAATCCAGCCGTGTTCGACCACTGTAGTTTGCAAGATACTCACGTGACTCTAAATTCCGAAAGATATCCGTTTCTCGATTTAAATACTAACTTTGGCACTGGAGAGTACGTCAGCTTGTACAGCAATTTAGGCAGCTGTGTTACAACACCAACGATTTGAGTTTCGACTTGCTTCATTTCAAGAAAGCCTATCCACTCACGGTGTTGGATTGCTCCAAAGGGTCCGAGAGGCTTCAATCAGGAATCGTGGATGTACAAGTCAAACTGAAGTTTAGAGCAGCGGTGCCACCTAACACTGTCTGTCCCGCTCTACTGATTAGCGACAGAAAAATTAATCTAAAGTTGGATAGAGGCAAAGTCGAAGTAGTTTATTAATAATAAAGATATGGCACTCAAAACTAGACCGCAAAAAAAGAAAGGTGGCATTTTTGCTATTGGTGTTGATAGGGCTGATTTTGGCTGGAATCCTGGGTTGCGGGAGGCACTGTCGGGGTGGTATCTTCCATAAAAAAAGGCACAAAACGATGCACAAATTCTAACTGAACTTGTGCGATATCATAAGCAAGTAGAAGGTTCTGGCTAGAAAAAAAAATACTAAACAAAAAACGAAGCAAAAAAAATTGCCCCGTGGCAAAGGTCTTTACTTAAGACCACCCAGGGTTTAATGAAATTTGATAAACCTTTAACAAACCATGATTTGAACCGAAGGGCAAGAGAAATGAAAATCCTAAATTTAGACGTACATTTAGTAAAGACACGCTTCCTTTAAAACTTAAGCCTACTGGTGAAAACAGAATCATAAACTTGGAAGATTTCCACGATGGAGACGGAAATCCCTGCGTAGCCAATTCTACCATTTATGACGAACCCAGTTATTTCGATAGTTTTGGCTACATGCGTCATCCCCGGTCCGTGGTTAACTACTTGGGGCCGGGATTTAAATACAATTACGAATGCGTGCAAAACTTTGACCAGATATGGAGCGTTCACTTTTTTTTATTTTTCCTAAGTGCGTCCTCTAAGGCTTGTAATTACGAAGCTGTTTTAGACAGGATGAAATCTATTGAAAAAGTGACGTGCAAATCTGACGTGAAATAAACGTATTCCGTATGAAAATCTTCGACCGTGTGTACCGCAATGGCCGAATCTTTTTCTATTTTGTAAGGAATGTCGAACATGGTAGTCGCCGAATGCACGTCCTTTATTTTATTAATTAGAAAAGTTTTTGTTCCCACTGTCCATTTAGCAATGACTTCTACGCTCGGGTCGTTGCAGAACCAGAACTTGTCCTTATGTAGCTCGTGATATATCCGGAATTATGGAACCAGTCAACTTCTTTATGCAAAGGGCATTTCATACAGAAACGGATTATCATGAAACAATTTTGTGCACAAATTTCTTCGTAGCTGTGTCAAAAGTCGGCTCGCTTAGACTTCTAATCGGTTTGTTCGCAGCGTTGAAGTATACTTTGTGATAGTCTTGTATCAAGCAATTGCTGTCGACGAATACCTTTGTAGTGGCATCACTCGGTAAAGTAGGTTTGCTTAGGTTTCTTATCGGTTTGTTCGTTTTGTTGCTGTGTACTTTTTGCTTATCCTGTCATAGGCAATTCCTGTCAACGTAGACTTTTGTCGCCGCGTGTGCAGCGTGCCGGGGAAAATCCACGTCGTTCATTTACTTCTTCTTCGTGTAGAAATTTCCATCAGACCCGTCTACGTATAACTTTTTTTTTTCGATGCTAGAAATGGTGAAAGCCAACTTGTCGGAGAGAAGAGCAATGGATGGGGCATGTTGGTTTTAAGTTTCTGAACGTCCGATGTCAGAGTACCCAATCTGAGGATAATTGACGGCATCTTCGGGTTCGATAGTGGCTCCTACTTTAGTTAAACGCTTGCTTTGCATATTATAGTAGTTTTCGGGGGTTAAAACATATCCAAGTCCTGGCTCACCTCTCGAACCGACTCCGATCGAATCATCCGCTCTCACCCTTTTCAACAGTTGTCCAAATTTGTTGACCGACATCCTTTTTTAAACTTTCAAAATGTGCCGATGAGACTATATTTTATGCATATAATAAAAGGAATAACCTTGAAAGAAAGGCTCAAAATGTTTCAACCATCCTGGCAAACGAATCTTTCCAATCTCTTGCAAAAAACTTGCTAAAAGTTAAAATCGAGAATGGTACAAAGATTAAAAACAGCGTAAAGTTTTCCTTGTCTCATTTCGTACAATTAAAGATTTAAAGGGTTCAGGGGACTTCCGTTTTGGGCGAAAAATCAAAATATAGAGGGTGGATTTCACTAGCCACCCGGAAACTCAAATACTGTTGAAAAATCTTAAACGGTACATCTGTACGAAACTAGATATCGATTTTGATGATCAAAAACGTTGACTACGTTCAAATATCCTAGTCCTATGCATTCGGCTTCTTCCTGTTACCCTTCATGAGATAAGGCGAACGAGGGTAACGGAAACAAACAATTCTGTCTTCGAACTGGGGAGTACGAGAATATCCACAAAACTAAAGGAAAAGTTAACAAAAATGTTATTGATAAACCGTGGTTTAACTTGCCAACTTTCAATGCTTTAAATCTGATGGAAGTTACCAGGATAATTAGAGCGGTGTACGTCACCGACGATTCTCCCAGCAACGTGAAATTATGGTGCAACGTATATTTTGGAGTAGCTCATTCCGATACTTCCGAAAAATTTACCGACGAAGACTTTATGGGTTTGATATCTCTGGTAAACAAAAAAAAATGCGTAAATAAAAAAAAAGCGATGGAAATTAAAAACTACAATTTTTTTGTACCTAAGAAAGAACCTAGAAATTATCCATTCCTACTATCGAATATCAGATGTCTAATTATAGGCCCCTCGAATTGTGGAAAAAATAACTTTCTGTTTAATTTCATCTGTAACAAAAGATGGCTCGATTACGACCGGTTATTTATTTACAGTAAAAATGTATGTCAATCAAAGTACAAAGCTTTGCAGTCTATATTTGCCAAAATTGAGGAAAAGATAGGATAGAATGTAGCAAATATATTTAATTCAGTGTAATGTCATCTTCAAATGCCAATGTTGTTTTTTTTATTGCAGTCAGTCCTACACGAGAATTCCTAAACAAGTGGTCAGAGACAACTCAATTTATTAATCCTTTTCCCCGTGGATGAGTTTAATTTGAAACACGTTTAGGAAAATCACGTTGACGCCGACATGCAATTTTCGGACTTTAAAACGTTGTGTAGAATGTGTTGGAAAAAAGTTTATGGGATTTTATCAATTAACAAACATTAAGCGAGGGGAGATAGAAACGTTCCCTTTTACTTATTAAACAAAAGAATGGAGACGAAATGAGAAATTACAAAACTCAAAACATGTTTCACTAAAAAGTTTCTAAATTGATGTTTGGGCGAAAGAGATCAAGAAGAGTAGCTACAAGAATTTTTTTCACCGGTAATAGGCACCCTGACACGGTCCTTGGTGTAGCCACACTGATTAAAAAAGCTCTAGCCATGCAAACTATCCGGATTAAAAACATTCTAGTTACGCAAACTACCGCGATTAAAGCTTATAAAGAGGCAGAAAGTGACGAGGATGACTACGAAACGGATTTATCGTTGACTCCTTCCGATATCGCTACTCCTAGTCAGAAGAACAATCCCAATTTCAGTTTCACCGAATATTCAACTCCCCGATAATGCAAATTTTTCCCAAGACCAAAACTGAATACGCATCTACGAGCACCGGCCCGAAAGTCACCCCCACTTATTCCGCGGCTTAAGCTAAATGCATTTATATGCCTCCGGAGCTTCCCCAAATTCCCACTCTCTGGTCACTCGATAGTTTGTTACCCGGCCAGAATATCAGACCAACGGCTACATATTTCTTGACAAAATTTTTCGAAAATCCCGAGGAAACTGATACGGTATTCGGAGTACTGTACGACACACAAAAAAGGCGAGCTGACCATGGGGAATAAAGTGGTTAAAATTTTTGAAAATGGTATAACATCAGAGGGAAGCAGTATGCGGGGAGACGAAGACTTAGGAGTTTGTTAGTTTCTAGAGAGTTGAAAGAATCCTCCTACTCACCAGAAGTTAAAGCAACTTATGCGGACATGTTACAAAATACCGATGCCATTTTATCAACAACGATCCCACTACACGTAAACCAAGTAGCACCAAGTACGTAACGATGGTTCGTCAAATTTGGGAAGATATGAAAAAAAATCTAAGAAAAAGGGGGGTGGCATGGTTAAAAAGGTGGGTAGCAGAGCAGATTATAAATATTACGACGATCCTAATGGCTTGATAAAGAGACTCAGGCTTTTGTACAAATCTACATTGTCCGGTCATGATGGACATAGAAATGAGATGGTCGAAATTTTATCAGAAATACAGCAAAGACAAATCATAACTGTGCAGGAGAAAAAGGAGGCTTATCAAAATTTAGGTTTTGATTTAAAAAAATTACATATAAAACAAAGAACCAAAAAAGTATCGAGATGGAGTACTGTGTCAAAAGTACGCATCACACCGCTAACGGCCCCGAGCCGTCCTTTATTATAACCTGAAAAAATAACAGAAAGATGAAAGTCGTATTTTTCGAGGTGTGCGCAACAAAAAGAGCTTCCTTTATCAATCTGGGAAAGGAATCGTAAACAAAATCAGATATACGTTACTGCTTGAACTGCATTTGCCCAGCTACCAACACTGCGGTCTGGGAACCTAACTGGAAAAAAGATTGGCTTGAGGAGATCCTGCGATTAACTAGACGAAGCGTGCAAAGAACACGATATAGATTACGCTGAGAGCTATAATTTGAAAGATCGGCATGTCGCCGATGAAGTTCTCACTTCCAAAGCTCAAAAGAGTGAGAGACGATCCTTCTCTGATGTGGTAGGAAAAACTAGCCACTTTGATCATTAAGAAAATTATGAAAACGAAACAGAGATTCGGATGTGGAAATAAAAAAAATGGACCAACTCGTAAAAGTACTTCACAAACCAGCGTGACAAAATTTTCCAAGACAGAAAGTGACTGTACTGGGCCTGAACGATCTATGGCAGGCTGACTTAATGGAAATGATACCTTACGCTAACGCTAAATTTAATAAAGGGTTTAACTACCTACTAACCTGTATTAACATCATGTCCAAGTCTGCTTGGGCTATTCCCCTTAAATCTAAATCTGGTATAGACGTTACCGAAGCTTTCAAGAAAATACTCATAGGAGCGACATGCCCTAAATATTTACAAGTAGATTAGGTAGCGAGTTCTACAATAAAGACTTCAAAGCACTCTTTAAGCATCACAACATTAACATGTACTCTACGTGCTCGGAGTTGAGGGCGAGCTTGGTAGAATGATTGAACAGAACCCTGAAAACTTGGATGTGGAAAAGATTAACCGGGCGGGGAAGTTATAAATGGGTAGATACTATCGACGAGTTAGTTTCCCAGTCCATTCTACTACGAAGTTGAAACTGAGGGAAGAAACCAGGCAGCACGAACCCTTGCTGAGACGAGCAAAACCAAAAGGACCGTCTAAAAAACTGAAGTTTGTCGTAGGAGATAAAGTCAGAATTTCTAAACTCAAAAAAATTTCGATAAAGGGTATCTCCAAAATTTACCAACGAAGTGTTTCCATTCGCTAAGTGCAGAAAACTGAACCAGTAACTTGTCTTTAAAAAGATGAATTGGGTGAACCCATTCTCGCGGGGCTTCTACGAACTGGAAATTCAAAAAACATTCGTTCCGGACTTATTTTTAGTAGAAAAATTACTACGTAGGAAGAAAGGAAAAGACGGAAAATGCTCTACTTTGTCAAGTGGAAGGGATACGATTTAAAATTTAATAGTTGGACAGATAACATTAGCAGTTTAAGACTATACTTTGGACCCCAACTTCCTACCCTTATATGGGTCTAAATAAATGCGATAAAAAATATCCGTACCAAATCGGTATGGATATTTTTTACGACATTTATTTATACCCATATAAAATAAAATTCATCATCCAGTGGGAGCCAAACAAATTCTATTTTCGAGGGTGTTAAAAGTTGCTTTATTTTTTGTCAGGGTTATCACGTCTTAATTTTATTACATCAATTTTCTTCTTCTTTTAACAGCGACCTTTTTCTCCAACTTACTCTTATCTGTTCGACAAACTGTCGCACGTTTCTTAGCAATAGCGGCTGCCTTTTGCTCCAACCTAAATTTTATCTGTTCGGTAGTTTCTGTCGCACATTTCTTACATGTAGCAGGAGCTCTTTTCCTTTTATTAGCCACTATTTTTTCTTCTTCGCTTCATTTTGTTATTTCACTGGCTGATACTTCCTCCTCATCTTTCATCATCACAGCTTGCTCTTCGGCTTCTTCATCCTCCATCGGATCGATTATGTCATCTACAAAATCGTGCGGTATGACGGTTCTGTAGTGACCGTGTGCTAACATATTTATTCCATCGTCCAACACGAATCTCTTATCATCGTAGGGAGATATGGATGATGTTGAAATTTCAACCGTGGCGAGCTGATGATCGTTACTTCGAATGCTCATCCATATGGCTTGCAACATTGCTTTCGAAAATAGTGCTCTGTTATAGTGTCCGTGGCTGAGGCTTTTTTGGATAAACGCTTTACTAATCTCTTTAGCCTTTCTTATGCTATCTTCCCCGACTAAAAACATGTTTGCTTTCAAACCTACAAATTCTTTCACCGGGATGCCGTCCGTCTCATCTTTCATTTTCCTCAGGACTTGTTTGTTTTTGACGCTGTATAGAGAATGCTGATCGTAATTGCTGGTGTCGAACCTATCTATCTCACTTTCCATATCCCGATAAAAATAGTCTGTCTCTACCTCGTAGAACAGACTGTCGGTGTCTGTGAAAAGAAAACGCGCGTGGTCACCGTATTTTTAACTTGTAGTGAAATTCGTACATCGTAAGCTTGGAAAGTTCGAGGAAGCAGAAACAGGAGTACGTCGGTAAGTCGCACTTGACGTTATCAAGCTTCAAGGTTACCTGTACGAAATTTTCGTTGAGGATTTTAAACGAATCCGCATGTGGTAGAGTGCTGTCCTGGATAGATTTTTTGGATCGGTGGTCAATTTAACGGATAAACGCTCTGATTTGATTTCCATGTTTTTTCCGAATACCGATTATTTGTCAGTTTGGAAAAGCTTTTTTCGAACGTCGTCGTTGCTAGTTGATGCTTCTCGGTGTTAATGTCTATGTAGAATTATAGCCATTGCTTCTGACGAAATTTTAGAATTCTGCAAATGCCTTTTAAAATTAAACCGTGTTTCAAATAGAACTGTAAATTCCTGTAATTTACTACGTAGTTATTCTTCGGGTGCAGGTTGGTCGTCAGTTTGGAAGTAGAAACAATCTTCTTGTATCCTGCCATTTCTTTCATGAAGGGTGACACGGGTTTTGGCAATATTTTTAACTTTTCCGGCGGTAAAGAATAATCTTTGTGATCGTCATGTAGTTCGGACGGATAGTCCATGTCCTCTTCCAATATATAGCCGTATTCCGAATCTTTTTCGACTGATGCCAAGCGAAATTCAAGAATTTCTTTCCTCGTCAGCCAGCTAAATTGATTGCACGGAAGGAATTCCGTCATGGCTAGTCCATATAAGTTGTCGACATCCAAATCTACTAGGACTATGTAGATTCTCGTCGTAGGTGTCTGGTAGGTATTTGCTGTTGGTGATCAAGTGTCTTTTCGATACAAAAGTTGTTCCACCCCTGATACCGGAAGTTATAAAATTTTGCTTTCGCCCCCCCCCCCCCCCCGTGCTTAAACAGTTCTAGTTCGACTTTTTTTTTCAACACGACTGCCCAACTAAATTCAGGTGTGGACACATAGTAGCAAGGATCTATGCTGTCGTTGACCAAACATGTTTCCCTGAAAGTCTGAAAAATGTCGGCTAGAAGATACATGTCGACCATCGGATATACAACTTGATAATATTTAAAAACCTTCATCTTCAGCAAATTCCAAACTGATGTAGTGGGATCGTAATCATCGTCAGTGTTGCCTTCACCTTGTAGAGAGAAGAACAACGACTCTTTAGGAGAAATTCCTGGTCTTCAAACACATCCATAGACTGCACGAACTCGTACGGGAAGTGGCCTTTTTGCGTCAATAAATCCAAGATTTCCTCCTTTTTTGAACCTGGCTCGAACAAGTCTACCAAATCGGGAGCAGTTTTTAAGGTGTTGAAGGGTCGATCTTTCTTGTGGTTTTTAGCCAAAGTTTCAAATGAGGAAGATAGGAAACTATGACTGTCTAAAAACCGCAACCTTACCAAAAGGTCCTTTCCACCTAAGAAAAAGTACCGCGTAATGGTCATACTCATGAAACGCTCGATGTTTCTAGCAAGGGAAGTTTTCTGTCGCAGAAATAGTAGATGCATATCACAGCCTTCTAAGTTATGGAAGGCGCCCGGGATAGTATTTATTCTCTTAGCCTCCAGACTGCATTTTACGTGAGAAGCACCTCTGAATGTTCCCGTGAAGTGGCAGTGATCTCCCACTTTATCGGAGACGATGACTTTGCCACAATAGTAGCAAATATAGGTTTTCAAGAAACGAATTTCATCGTCGGCAGTCATCATCAGATGTTTTGGTCGTGCCAAAGTCTTGGCAAACTTTTCAATTTCGCTATTCATACATTCGTAAAACTTATCCACCGCATCCTCGCCGAGATAGAATTTTTGACTCACCATTTTATTTTCTGGACCAACAACAACATAGCTAAAACTAGTAGGCGAATGCTAACTGACTTTAGTAGACGAACTCGAGGATGGATCAGCGCTACTACTTTGCATGGGTCTGAGCATACATTCGAAATCTGCATAAATTACCCAAGGATGAGGATTCTGCCTGTTATAGTGTCGGAATCCCTGCTAAAATCTGCCTCTAAACACAGTTGAAATTTACAATTGGTCAGTTGATCCAAGCAAGTCGTAATAGGAAATTTGAGCGGACAATACTGTAGATTGTGCGCTAGAGATGGGTCGAGATACATACCATCAGGCGTATCATCACGCACCAGCTTGCAACTTACTTCACTTCAATATCGTTCAACTCATTTTCGAAGAGTAAACACTCTGGTCGAAGATCGGATCGATGGTTGGGAAGATGATGGATCAAATCTTGTGGAATTGTGTAGACATTTCCACAATACGTACACGTAAATGATGATTTTGAATTCATTTTATTTTTCTCAAAAGAAAACTTTTCGTTCCTTTTATTATGTAAAGAAGACAATTATTCATGTCCCCACAATTCCCTTCCTTCCCTAGGTGAGTCTAAAAATAAGCGAAAAAAAATTACTAATAAAGGTAGCAAAAAGTACCCCTCCTCCAGATCGACGAAAAAGGTATTAAAAGGCACTTTCCTACCGTCTTCCAGATTGACATCCCGCACCTTCCTCCCCTCCTCCAGATCGACAAAAAATGCAGTAAAAGGCGATTTCCCACCCTCCTCCTGATTGACATCCCGCGTTTTCCCACCCTTCTCTAGACCGACGCAAGCCCCGCCCACCGGACGCCACACCCCTCGCGTGACCGGAAGTTACGTCACTACCCCCACTTTGATCGTGTGACCGAAAGCGCCGTCATATGAGGTAGCAAAAAAAGCACCCATCCTCCAAATTGGTGAAAACGAATAAGAGGTAGTGAAAGGAACTTTTCCTCCCTCTGCCATCTTGACGAATAAGAAAAAAAAAGGTTGTAAAACTTTAAAACTTTTCCCCCCTCCTCCAGATCGACGCAAACTGGAGGTGACGCCATTACCCCCACTTTTCATCAGGTGATCGGAAGTGGATCATTACCCCCATTTTGATCACGTGACTGGAAGGGAGGGTATCCGTGTCACCTAATATCGTATTTTACCCTACTAACACTGCAACAAGCTTGATACCGTTATCCCAGGCCTGGAAGACTGAGAATTACATCGGAGTCCTCGAGGACTGAGATCGACAATGTCTCTGAGTTGTTAACCTCGTTGAGACAGTGATAATGGGCAAGCACGCACACAACAAAGAACGAATCACGCTGACGTTCTTTTGCTGAGAAAGCTCAACAATGCTTACTCAAAAACTGCACCAATGTTGCTTGTTTCCGGCCCGATTAGCATAATTTTCCCTTGTTCACGCGCAGAGCGATAACATGAAAATTCGTGTTGCTGTCACTTGGGATCCTTTGTAGCAATTTCTTCAAACCGTGTAAAAATAAAAACAAGAAAAAGTCACCGAATAATTTAAACTTGTCCGTAAGGGAATGGGGATATCCACCATTATAATGATCAATATTCGATTTTCGATAACATGCAAATATATTATGAATGTTAGCATGGACAGAAAATATTGTATAGGAAGCTAGTGGTTTTGCCAGTGGTACTGGGCATCTTAAACATTTTGTAGGTTGATGCTTTGGCACCTTCCCTTATCCCCACTACGTTACCAACCAAGGCTCCAACACCATTTTATTATTAGACTTTGAAACTGTTTGTCTGTCCAGACGATTTCTTGAAAACCGTAGTGATGCCACTTTTTGTGTCTGGTAGTTAGGGATGGGTCGGTTTCATTTTTTCGACTTCGGTTCCGGTTTCGGTTTTCACGCCCACAAAACCGCGGTTTCGGTTTCGGTATCGGTTTTTGTCACCATTTACCAAAACGAGCTATTTCTAGTTTGTTTTCTTGTAACATTAGTATTACTAGCTTCTAATTCACTCCTGCTTTCACGTTCAGCAGCGCCATAGACCGTGGGGATCACTGTGGCACCATTTTCCTATAATATTTTCTTTTTAATGACTGTCATTTATACGTACCAAATAATAATTATTAAAAAAAAATTAGAAAAACAGATCAATTTTTGATTTTTCGACCACCGTTCGAAAAACCGACACAAAATCCAAATCGGTTTCGGTTTCGGTTACCGACCCAACCCTAGTGGTAGTGATGCCAAAAGGTAACTTTTCCACAACCATTGTACGAAGAATTTTAAAAAGAAGGGATTTTCACTCCACCGTACTGTGCAGCTGTTTAGATAAATCCTCCCAAGTTTAAGTATCGTTAAGACAGAAATACTTAAATGCCAACTTTGGAATTACTACAGGCGCATTTACAACTGTACTAAAAACTGACGTAATGTTCAGTGAATTGTATAGTATGTTCCACATTATGCTTTCAGAAAACTGACTGGATTTCGACTCGTTTCCTTGCACTAAGAATGCAAAAACATGTGGATTTAACATTTGTACACTCAGCAAAGTTACTATTTGAGTTTACGAATGGGATGTTTACGGATTTTTTGCACTCGTAGTGCCTAGCTTCATTCGGAGCCAACGATTGCTGAGCTGAAAAGAATGTTGAGTGAAACAGCGATTCTGACACGAACATATTTTGAATTAAACACTATGTTGCATGTTGTCGTAATACGATTACGGGGAACGGCATGCACTGAATGGGAAGATATAATTGCTGGGTGACATCGTAACTTTATAAAATTATACGGATGATAAAAACATAAAAAGACCTTTTTCGTAATGACAGAACATGGCAGAATGATACATGCGTAGCGCATGCAAAATGGCTGCATTCTAACCTGGGCATATCCTAATAATGACCGAAATGCTGTATTAGAACAAAAACCCGCATCTTGGTACTTCGTTTTAGTTTTAGTGTGTGAAAAGGGACAAACGTGAAACGATTCGTTTATTTCACGACTTATGGGTCATAAACAAAGAGCAAATGGTTTTAGAACAAACGTCATACGAATATTAATAAACAATGATACAATAAATGAACTGCAACAACAAATTAAAAGGTGACAAAATCAATATCCAGCTATGTAGTTGTCCTGTTTCCATCACAATCACAATTTGTTGTTGTTATCACCTCGGAATTGCAGAATGACAATTAGGTAAGTAATTATAGTACTAATAATTTGAAAAATAAAACACAATTACGTTTTAGTTTGCGACTAAACTGGATAAGCAAAAAATATACAAAAACGAACTTTCCCGTTGCAAACGTTTTCCTATTTATTGGAAACAGACCACTGACAGCATTTATTTCGATTGGTCACTAACAAACTTGTCCATCAGTATTAGCACCTAAAAATATTGACAAATTAACGTTACTACATAATATTTATTTAAATACAAATAATGAAAAATAGGGTATTTATTTTAGTAGACTAAGTGCCTGAATTGATTCACTGCTAGTTAAGTTTTCTCGTTGTATTTCGTGCAGAGACTTCCAACCAAGTGCAGCCAGCCTTACATAATTGTTATTGTATTAGTAAATACAGCATAGAAACAAAGTCAAATAGTAAGTGAAAAATAAATAGTTAGTAATAAAATAATTTAAAATAACAAATCAATTTTTACGAGTGCTTTTACGAAATTTGCTAGAAAAGAATTTAGTGCTAAAACGTCAAAATTATTCTTTTATAAACCAAAATTGTGATAAATTTACTTAAGCATTTATTATCAACATCCAATTAACAAACAAAAACGATCAAACTAACCAATAAAATTACGTAATATTTAAATTAATAGAAAATTGTAAAATATGAAAGTCAAATTTCCAAACTTCTAATGGCGTTGCATGTTGAAAAAATATATGTCCACTTCTTCTGTTTTGTCACAATACTTCTGTTTTTGAATCCTTATCTGAATAAATACGGATGCAAACCTATTTAACACTTCTCCAGCTCATTTGGCTTTCGGTTTTCTAATTCGCCACTTGGTGTCAAGAGATGGTGCCACTTACCAAACCTTTCTCTACCCTTGCAGTTGAGCTGGCGTTTCTGACCTTTTTCTGATAGGCTTTCATCTAGCTGTTTGATTTCAGTGGCACCTCCTGCAAGGGCTGCCGCACACTGGACTGCCACGGTTGTGCCACCACGTGGTTCCATAGCTCTTTATGAAGCTGTACACACTCGGGTTTTGGCAGCACCATTGGCCGTGCGTCCAGAATTGCGGTGGGAGGATGCATTTTTGGACGTCACCACGTGATTCGTTTGTTTTCCATTAGATGCTGTACATTGTGCATTCTGACAGTACGACCGCAGCAGCCAACACGTTCATGGGACGATCGTTTATTTTCCAAAGAAACGTATTTCTACAAAATTCATAAAAATTGCAGCTGCTTCGACACATATTTTAAAGAGACGTCAAGGATGTGAAGTCTGTATAGTTTATTTATTTCTATACTGGAAAAAAAAGGATTGAGTGTACAAAATGTAAAATTTTATTCCATAATGTTTATAATTATTATCTATTCATACTAATTTGTGAATTAGTGATAGATCATCACTGCCATAGTTACTGGCTTATTCTGGAAAGACTCATAAACCTTTGTATTCTACGACTGTCCAATTTTTGCGATTAGAAAATGAAAATTCTCAGTAATAATATTCAGGACCATACTGCCCTGTTAATGGATTTTTGTTCCCAATAACTTTCTATTACATTCTTAATTTATTTCCATGATGTGTGATGATGATGATTCAGGAAATCAGCAATTGGATGACTTTTTTACCATTTGAGAATGTCATCAGTTTCTTGAGCAGCGAATGAGCAGTGAATGACAAATGAATAATAACTGTTTAGTCAGTCATCCATTAAGTTGGATCAGAATTTAACTGGTCACCCTCTATATGTGATTTTATAAGAAAGTATTGCTCTGAATAGGAACTTCTGGTGGTGGCTCCACTACCACGTGATACCGAAATATTTGTGCTTTTATATTTGACCTGCTGGTTATGTGCCTCGTAAATCGATTATTACATCTTCTCTAAATCAACTTTACACCCTTGTATATTATTTCTATATTAAACAAAACGGATAACAATTTTACTGCATATTTACCTTGTTTCTAATATCATCAGCTGAAGAAGCAACAGTAAAATTCTAGTTGTTGTCATTATGACAGTGAGGATGCCTGGAATCTTATTTGAAAAGGACTCTTCACCATAATTTGTAAATGCAAATATGTAAACATTGAAAGAAAGTGTTAAGGTATGAAACGTGAGAATCATCGTTACGATTAGTTGAAACATGTTTTTATAGCATCAACCAATTGATACAACTGTGCGTAACGAAATCGAATATTTTGAAGAGGTTGATTTATTACACCTAGTGATGATGACAAAATTTCATCAATTTTTATGCTCATTGTTGAAAAACATTATGCACACAGCTTAATGATAAAAACGAAAATCGTGAAGCACAACAATTCTGTTATATTAGCTGCAGCAATGCATATGCGGTCAACTTATGGTTTTTCTGTTTAGCATTAGTCAGATTGTGGCCGTAGCTGTCATCAGGCTTAAAACAAAATTAAATAGGAAAGTCTTTAGGAAAAATTTAGTTATAGAAATTCGGTTTTCCAATAAGTCGTCGACTTTGACAAACATTGAAAATAATTTCCAAAAAAGCATTTCTTCAAAATGCCAAACAATGTGGACTGCAATTGCAAACACAAACCAAACACCAACACTTGCAACGATTGCGTCCATATCCAAACATTACCTTGCACTGAATCTGATATAGACTCGTAAGCAATCTACACGTAATAGCTTATAAGAAAACCCTATGGCAATAATAGCGCTGTTTTGTAAACCCCACTCATGATTCTGCTACGAAACGAAGTTGTTTAGGGTCCATTACTGACTAACAGTTCATATCCCATGAAAAGAGTCCAAATAGTTGCCCAACGATGGTGATGGGCTAGCACAAGGAATAGCCAAATGAACAAATAACGGGCTTTTGTTCACTTTTTGAGGAAGCTCGGGTCTCTTTATCCAAAATAATCACCATGTTGTGTATTATACTGGGAAACTGATAGAAAAACCTTTTGACTTTCATCATTAAGTGACTATCAGTCTTATTCAAGACATCTACTATGCAGCACAACTAGCAATACGTTCTCAACCTTGCTTAATGGAAAAAGTAATTTCCTTATCGGCTATCAATGTTT
>JAHWFP010017353.1:46924-73883 GCA_023313725.1 Lithobius niger | reverse complement strand
GGGGGGGGGGACATAAATACGTACTACTAGCTAAAATTACAAGTTCATTATATACACTTGAATAAGCAAAAGGATTCAACTAAGAAATTGGTAACTGTGGTTTAATAAATATATGTGTTTACGACACATTCACAAAACCTTCAGTTGTAGGTGGTCTTCAAATTTAAGATTACACAATTTCAGAAAATAGTTAAAACGCCTTTTTCTTCTAATTCAAACAACGAGTGTTCCAAAACTCAATTACGATCAAAATATAAATTCGTTATAAAGCAAAGCAGCATAAAATGAGATTAGGCAGGACTCCCTATATTTCATTTAGAAATTCAGAGTTATTCAATCCACAGTTGGGTACCATAAATTTCGCAGCTGAAGAATGGTAAACGTAAAGCTTCGCTGCATTACCCTCAGTAATTAGAACTGGAATCTTGCAGGTGTGACCCATGCCGCTCTTATGAATTTGAACACACTTGTAGTTATACACAAAAATGAAAATCACTATTAAAAATATAAGAGAAAGACATGGATTAGAAATGGAAAATACAGGCAAAACGGATAATGTAGACCACAGAGATGCAAAATTCAGTTCGTCTAACGAAGAAATCAGCTCCAAATTCGGAAAATAGCCAATATGCAAATTGCCGTTCCTTCGCACACAAACGGTAGCCAACTCGAGTACAGAAATTGACTCTAATTCCCGTTGGCCATAAGTTGCAGTTGCATATATTTGCTGAGCGAGAATTGCCATCGGTACTTCAAAATATCTTGAGTCCAGTCTAATCTTATTACCAGACATCAGACGAGCCCATAACTCGTTAGGGTGATCACTCCAAGATTAATACGGATATACGGTTTCAAGCCACACTCAAATAAATGTTAAAACTAAAGTTACGTAGGTTTACACTCACTTGCTCAGTTTTAGTTTTCCTTTGGTGGTTGGTTGACACAATGCAGCTTCGGTTTGGTGTCGGGAAGAAGCCACGTAACAGTAGAAACGAACCAGCATTGATACGGAAGTCAAACGATAAAAGTTACACAAACCACCTTGTGATAAACCGTCACCCAGAGGCAAAACCCTGTTAAACCATCAAGACATTGCTGAATACGTCTGGACTCCATTCAATCACACACTCTCTATTTTCATATCTATGCGTCATACCGAAAGGTACAATTTGCGCATGCGCACAACACTAAAAGTAGGTAGCATGTAAAAGCAATTATCCTTCCAAGTATGCATTTTAGACACTATCATTATTATTAAAACAAGACAGTAATAAATACATTTAAATTGACATAAACTAATTTTTAAAGTAATAAATACACCTTGCACATAACAGAAAGATTGACACCGCCAATGAAGTAAGTGAGGGGAGGGACAGTGGATTCGTCAATACAGGAAAGTTATGCCCACAAAACACCCCCACAATGGGCCAAAACACGAGTGTTGAAAAAAATAGATTATTTCCAATAGCTCACCGAGTATTTACTTAGAGAATTTCTCGTCATTTTTCATTATTCTGCACTCTAAAGTACATAATTATGCAGAATTAAACATTTTTGAAAGCCTTTCATTATTGTCGCGCCGATTTGCACCACAGCCATGGGGAAAACAAGCCACTGAAGAATGTATCATTGGCTCAAACTTTCAAATATTTTTACTGTAAACAATACCGTAAGAATGAATTAGTAGTAGTAGATATTTAAACTTTATAAAATTGCAAGAGTAATTTTAAAAAATCAAATACGCCGTAAAATGGAACGAAATAAATTAAACAAACGGTGATCCGAATGTTAATAGGTTACGTTGGGCCTAACAACGCAGTCGTCTACGCCAGCAATAGCTGCTTCTACGTGTGACTGTAGGCGTTTCTAGGTCGCGCAAACGATCGACACAGTGCGTATTTCGAAAGAAAGGCCTTCCGGATTGTTTTTGGTAAGAAATACATACTTTTATTTGAAATGAGTGAAACAAACGTATCGTAACCTTTCAAGTAACGTTTGAAGCAAGTGATAGATAGCGCTAGCCATATTTTGCATCACAGAGCGTCGACCAATGAAAGCTATAGGATATTCCCTTAGTGATTTATTTTTTTAATTTAGCCAATAAACATCGACTTACATTGATAACACCACAGTAGCCTAGTGTTATCACTGTAAGTCGGTTGTGATTGACGAATTTAGTACACGATCAGGAGTGAAAATTTCTGTCAGGGAAATTCACATCATTATCCAACAATACACAGGGTGATTACAAAATAAATATGCAGTTTGAAGAGGTTATTAAACAAATTCAACTTATTGATAAACGGTTTTCACCGCCATGGTCTGCAACTCATAAAGTTTTGCCTAGCAAGTCGCAGATGTTCTAGGTATGCTGCTTTAGTTACACGCCATACATCCATGCGATAATCAAATTTCTACCGAACACAGTTTTAGCATCTCCAATGACAGTAATTGCTTCTATAGTCATGTTGGTCGGTTGGAAGGGGAGAATTGAACATCTTATCTTTGACATATCTCCATTAAAAAAGTCACATGGTGTTAGCTCAGGGCTTCAGGCTGTCCAGGTTAAGAGTTCCTTCTTGTTTGTTGACGATCTGCCAATTCAACGCTGTGGATGGCCG
This sequence comes from Lithobius niger, assembly GCA_023313725.1. Taxonomy (NCBI): domain Eukaryota; kingdom Metazoa; phylum Arthropoda; class Chilopoda; order Lithobiomorpha; family Lithobiidae; genus Lithobius; species Lithobius niger. The sequence goes on along the minus strand of JAHWFP010017353.1, from coordinate 71,262 downwards.
CACATTTTCAAACAGTTAATTCATGACTTGGCCACCATGAACCCTTTATGTGATCCCATGGGATTTTTTTATGGGGATATGACAAATATAATGTATTCAATCCTCCCCCTTCCACCCGACCTACGAGATCTTAAGCAACGGATAATAATGATAATAATAATAATAAAAAGGTTTCCCACTACTAAGTGGAGCGTACGTTGGAAGGGCGGTGAGCCACTGACTCCAATCCGAAAGAATGCTGCATGGTAATTTATAATTAATACTGCCGCCTCAAGAACCTGGATAGCGGCAATTTATCTAAAATTCTTCTGAACCCACTTACAGAGGTCGCCGAGACTGCTTCCTCAGTCAGGGAGTTCCAAACAGGAACCACTCTCACAGAAAAAAAATACCGACGACACTCCAGTCTCGAGGGCTGAACTAAAAGCTTCAAAGAGTGGCCTCTATTGGAGTGAACAGGGCTCAGGTCGAAGAAAGGCAGGTCCGTAGATAAGAAACCTCGCAAAATCCTAAAGGTGAGCACAAGATCGAATTTCAGTCTGCGAAGTTCCAGAGGTTCTAATTTTAGCCTCTCCAGGCGTTCTCCGGCCGGAATTTCCTTGAAACCAGGCAAACCCTTTGTGAATCGTCGTTGGACTAACTCAACCATATCAATATCTCTAAGCAAGGAAGGCGACCACACGGGGGTGGCATACTCCAGTAATGGGCGCACAAAGACTTTAAATGCCCAGACTTGGATATGTATACTGCCTGAATTAAAACATTGATTCACAATTCCAAGCCGGCGGAAAGCCAGAGCAGTAATCTTACTACAGTGCAAGGAAGGTTTAAGGTTCGACGTAAACCACACCCCAAGATCCTGAACCTCGTCCACATCAGGCATCAGGGTGTTGTTCAGCCTGTATGTGTGGCTCAGATTTAAGCATCCTATATGGAATGTGACGCATTTTGGAACAGAGAGTGGCAGCTGCCAAGTTTTTGACCAGTCTGAAACATTTACAATCTCAGTTGTGAGAGCGATAGTATTCTGCACAGAAATGATCTCAGTTCCAAGTTTCAGATCATCAGCAAATTTCAAATTATTTATACCTGAGCTGGTACAAGATAGGTCGTTAATATAAATTATGAACAGCAACGGGCCCAGTACAGAGCCCTGAGGGACCCCGCTCACAATATTGGAAACTGACGATAGAACTTCCCCCACTCGTACCCTCTGGGTGCGCCCCTCAAGCAAGGCTGTGATCCATTGCAAAATTTGGCCACCGAAGCCCATAACCTGTAGTTTGAAAATCAGTTTGCGATGAACTACAGATTCGAAGGCCTTATGAAAGTCAAAATAGATGACATCAGATGATGCCCCCAAATCCAAAGCATTTGTCCACCTATCAAGTGCTACAAGAAGTTGATAGGTCGCAGAACGGCCTGGCATAAAACCAAACTGGTCCTGGTGAATAAGTGAACCTCTTTCTAAGTAGTTCATCATATGATTTCTAATGATAGATTCCATTAGTTTGCACGGTATAGCTGTCAAGGCAATCGGACGGTAGTTTCTTGGATCCGATGCATTCAGTGCTTAATTTCTAATTAGTAAAGTACCGGAACTGTCACTTGTTTGCAGAGAAAGAGGCATTTACATCCCCTTCCCAATTTCAGCTACGGGGTCTGGGGGAGCGCTGTGAGGTTTAACGTTTTTATCTATTTCAACACCTATTCTGGCTTCAGGGAGGTACCTTTTTTGAAGATTTTCAAGCTCATGTTATTTTGATTTAATTTTGGGGAACAAAATAATGTCCCCACTTGTCCCTCCCCCAGTTACGCGATGGCGTGACTCCCCTCCCCCACCTCCCCCAATAAAAAATGCACGAATTATTAAGCAGTGTTTTATCAACTGTTTTTCCGAATTCAACACCACCGGCTCCAACGCGATCGCTATATGCTGCAGAAGCACAAGAGACGTGAGACGAGCAAGAAAAAACTGGGCGAAGCGGATCGCAGTCACAGAAAAACTTCACCCATTCTGCCTAAACAACAACATTTAGTTTTGTTACGATGGTTGAGGTTGAATTAAATCAAATTCACTAAGTGGTATGGTGATTATAGGTTGGTTTTAGGATGGATTGCTTTTAATTTGAAAGTGCGAAAATTTCCGAAAGATGAAACTTTTCTGTACAGGTGAAATGTTGCCATTAAAAGAACCGGAACGCCGTTCCGGCTTCAAAAAAGAAACGGAACGCCGTTCTGGACCGTTCCGGCCCAAATTAAGCCCTGGATGTATTCTCCTTTTTAAACACTGGAACAACATGTGCAGACCGCCAAATACTGGGCACCCTTCCCGAAAGATAGGAGAACTCAAAAATGTTTGCTAACGGGTAACTTAGTTCGTTTATCAGCTGCTTATAAAAAAAAAGCTGAGAATCCTTCTGGATCCAGGGCATGACTCGGCTTAAGTTTGGAGATAGTGCAACGAACAATAGAAGGCAAGAATAACACATGGTCACAAAACTCATCCACCCGTTGAATTTGGGCTAGTGGCCGGAGTACAGAGTCATCGTCAATAACACCATTAGCTGCAAAGATCTCATTTAGGGCCTCCAACTTTTCTTGGTTATCAGCAATGAACTTGTCACCTAGTCGAAATGGAGGCAGGGTACGAGAAGTTCCAGTTTTTTGCCGATAAAAACGGAAAAGGGCCAAGGAACTTCCCTCCTTGATAATTGCAGCCTGACATGAATCATGCCAAGCCTCAACCGAGGCAGAATACTGTTTACGGCACTCATTATAGCAATTCATTGTCTCTTCAGATGGCGCATTTTTGTGTTTTTTCCAAAGTTTTAATTTAGTACGGCCAAGCTTGACAATGTTGTGAGGGACATGCTGTTTCTTAGAGTGGCCCCCTCGATCCGCAATCCTACAAGAGTTAACCCGATCATGGAGTAGGCCAAGAAAACAGTCCCAGGCAAGTTCAACTGTTGGGCATTTCATAAAGATTGAAGTTTTCCAGTCGAAGTCTGCCAAAGATGCCCGTAGCCTATCAAAATCTATTTTCCTGGTGACATCGCCAACAGGGTGGGATTCAGAAAAGGTGCAGTGTACATGAAAAGACACCATACTGTGATCGCTATTACCCAGGTGGTCTTCCACCGACACATCAAAAATCAACCGATCATCCTGGGAGAAGATCAGGTCAAGAATATTGTCCCCACGGGTAGGTTCGGAGACAAGCTGGTGCAGACCAAGTGGTGCTATGAGCTCCAAAAAAGCCCGATGATGTCTATTGTTGGTAGTAACATGTCCCAATCCACAGTCGACAGATTAAAGTCACCTAGTATGATATTTGAGAAAGTTGACCTAACGGCCCCATAATAAACAAACCCAATTTTCCGATTTGCAGGTCGTCAAAACTGTCTGGCAAGTAGCATAACACAAAATTGAGTTTCTGGGCTGGCATTAAAATAGATATAGCCTCTGCATCCTCAGCCACCAGGCCACAGACAACCTCCAACCCCAGCTTGTACAAAACCAATAAACCCCCAGCACGAGAACCTCGATCCCGTCTTATTACACCATACTGGAGACCTCCCACCACCATAGCATCCGTGAGCCCATTGTGGAGCCATGTCTCAACAACAAAAATCAGATCAAAAAATTCCCCCACCAAAAGAGCCCTGAAGCACCCCGTATTTCTAACTAGGCTCCTAGCATTTAAAGAGATACATTTCAGATCACCAGACAACATGGGTGGCACTTTAAGAATTGCCTGTGAGATGGGATTATTCCCCGTTAGTGAATCATGTTTTCCAATGGAGAGTGCAGAAAACTCAGTTCACGCTGTAACCTGTTCTTTCCTCTACTCTTGAAGTGTAACCCGTCCCTAGCTTAAAGAGTATGGTCAGCACAAATATCACTGTCAAGGAAACAAAATTAAATTGTTTGTTCACACAGAGTTTTCTCAAAAGTACATTTGTGTGAGCAACAGCTCTATCAATCTCGTTGTTCTTCATGCCCAACCGTGGAAAAAGACCGATCAAGGAGATCTTGGCAGTCGGTCTTACAGACCGAATAGAGTTGGTTACATTTGCGAGATGCAGCACAATGCGGTTCGGGGGCTCAAGTGGAAGATTGTTAGAACCAGCGCAAACAATGAATGATGACTCCGAGTCAGAACTTCCTAGGGCCTCCGGCAGTCTTGCAATCAGGTCCTGTGCCCTAGCACCTGGCATGGTCCAAGTTTTGGTGAATGCTGCCTCTGAGGTTCCTGACGTGTGAGTCACCCATGATAGTAGTTGGACCATACCATGTTACTTCACCAACTCCACAGGCCTCATCTTTACTACTATCAGGACAGTGGTCACCGGAGTCCAAAGCATCCTTGGAACAATATTTATCAAGTATAAGCTGTGAATCCGGGTCATATGTTGGGTTCACTTCGGGTGTAACATATGTAACCTTTTTGATAGCATCACCATTAGTATTGCTTGCAGTATGGCACACCACAGGGTTATATATGTTTAGTTTCTCAATTTCAGAGGGAGAGACACGACCATTTGGTTTAGTGTTTACCGGAAGCGGAACAGTTGAGGTAGATGGAGATTTTCCGGCATTAGTAGAAACGGATTTTCTTGCACAATGTATTTGGTCAGGCAGTGGAGTTACCTTTTCCGGTGTCAGTGTGTTTGGTTTTTTTTTCTTTTTTCGGATTGTTACCCATTTTGAGCTTTGCGGGTCTGAAAGTGTCGCAGGATATGAAGGAGTTTCAATTTCAGAGGGTTCAACATGGCTGGAGAGTAACTGAAGATGCCCTTCTTTAGCGTTTGACAGGATTGAGCGAATTTGCACAATACCGGTAGAAGCACAGCCTGCTAATCCAGTTTCATTTCCAGTGTTTGCATTTGTGTTTTGCTTCTTTTTTCCCTCAATATTTATTGTAGTAGTTAAGTCTGTTAACCTGTTAACAAATATAATGTATTCAATCCTCCCCCTTCCACCCGACCTACGAGATCTTAACCAATGGATAACAGTAGCATTTGCCGTAATTAACAAGCAAATGTGAAAACGGTGTTTGGCAGGAATTTGAATATTACATGGATGTATGATGTGTAACTAATGCAGCACATTTACGACTTGCTAGGCGAAACTTTATGAGTTGCAGAACATGACGGTGAAAACAGTTTTCGTTTAATAAACGCTTCAAACTATATATTTCTTTTGTAATCACCCTGTACAATAAAACAGCACAAGTTATTGTGATAATCAGAGTCTATTTGTGAGGGTTACAATGTTACAGTTCAATACAATTTCACATTTCTCTTATATCAATGTTTTAGTGTATGGTTTGCTTAGTTTTGAAGGTAGACAGCACCATTTGCTAGCTAAATCAGTGACGCCTCATTACGTAATTTTATATAAAAATCTAGAAGTTGTTACCGATTTGTTGTGAATTGGGCATAATCGAGTTGTTTATCATTGACATGCGCAAAAATGGGTTTCTTCCGACACGTTGACTTACAAATTATATTGAAAAATATATTTGGAAGTTGAGCAAACAGTGAAAAGCGGACTGCAGCTGATGTAACCATGAATTCAGTGGTAGTAATCTCATATAGTTTGCGATATCACACAAATGATAATAAACAACTTTATATGTTGTATGATTGTGTTTCAATTTACTTTGCTTTGTTGGTTTTGTGGTTTAGATTATATGTTTCTGCAAGAAACAATCTAAACCACAAAACCAACAAAGCTGGAAACAAATTTACTTTAAAGGAACACGTTGACTTACAAATTAAAAAAAAATATATATATATAATATATTTGGGAGTTGAGTTTTGTGAAAAGTGAAGAGTGAAAAGTGGACTGCAGCTGATGTAACCGTGAATTCAATGGTAGTAGTCTCATATAGTTTGCGATACCACAAATGATAATAAACAACTTTAGCTGTTGTATGGTTATGTATTTTATTTTTTATTTAACTACAACATGATGTTGATCATGTAACAAACTGTAGCTAACTTCAGTGAAAAAATAGCATAACTTACAATACGTAGGCTTAGAGGAATAATATACTGTCGCTAATTATTTATACTGGCTACTTGTGTCTTATTGCTGATAGACACGCAGTTGTTGTTGTCACCATCTCGGAATTGTAAAATTACAATAAGGTAAGTAAGTATGATACTGATGATCTAGAAGATAAAACAAAATTATGAATTAGTTTGCAATTAAAGTAAATAAATAAAAAAATAAATAAACATTAACTGTGATTTGTACCGTACCGTTGTAAACGTTTTCCTATTTAATGTAAACAGTCCACAGACAGCGTTTATTTCGATTGGACACCGGCCCAGCTTATCCATCAGTATAAGTATCTAAAAATATCGATTAAGAATTTTTCACTCAATTTATTCAACTAACACTTATCTTGTATAGTGGTTGTATAGCAACAGATTCACGGTTTATTAAGTACCTGAAATTCCTCGCTACGAGTCAAGTTTTCTCGGTGTATTTCGTGAAGGGATTTCCAACCGAGAGCAGCCTGCATTAAAAGAATTACTGAAATTAGTACGTATTAAGGATGCGTCTAGGAAATAGTATGAAAAAGAAGAAATCATTCCCTGCATTAAAAATGCAGCAATTACTATTCTTAGGAAAGTAAAATACACTCAAATTAAGCCGAGAAACGTCTGTATTCCTAAATCATATTATGGTCACATTGTCTCATAGCTTAATTCTCAGATGTCTTTACTGTTTGTTTATTGTAAAAACCTTAACATGCAATTGTTTATAAATATGGTTTTAATTCTGATCTAAGCTTGCTTAAATAGTTAGTCATCACCTTGAAAGGGTACTCCACAAGATGTTATTTGTCCTGGAAAGGTAGTTGAAAGTAAGTTCCTGAACTTTGAATCCTTAATATAAATTGCACGATAGATTTCACGGAAAGACAACACTGCAACGTACATGTGCCAATATTCTCATAACTCTTTGTCAGTGATTTATGCTTCAGTTACAGAATTTCCTAAAGTGAATCATTTGTCTAAAAAGTTTAAAAAGGGCCAAAAATTAACTGCCAAAAATGACTCTAGTGACTCTAGTAATTAAACTTTGGTCAAAGGCCAAGTTGTCGACGCGCCATTAAGCCCCAACCCCCCCCCCCCCCCCCCAAAGGCTATTATTGCATGCGCAATACACCTCACCATCTACAAACTGGAGAGAAATAGGGTAAAAATGCTGAATGACAGCAAGTTGCACCCTGGATGTTTATTTTAGAAGTTAGCAGCAGTAATGATTTTTGAATGTACTCGTGGTTGTAATCAACTGTCTACAAACACATCAGTTAGCGTTGGCAAAGATGTCTGCACTGTTAGACACATCGCTCTGAAGCTGGGTGTTTAATGTGCTACTTTACAAATTTCATCCAATGGAAACAACGAATATATGGGAGGAGTGAAGTGGTCGTAGTATATAATCTATATAATTGAAATTCTACGTTGCCCATCGGTCCATCCAGTATGAAGATATTTGAAATGTGCTTGTGTTACCGCTTTCATTATCTGGTTGTGTATCCGTTTTAAATGTCAATGTATATGTAAATTGTTAATTTAAAAAAAAATTTGAAATAGAAAATTTCATTTTTTTTACGAGTGGAGCAGTTGTCCCATTCTTAGTGTATGTTTTATTTAACTAAAATAATAGGACGATAATGTGAGTAACAAGTTGTACTAAAGGTTACATAAGATTGATGTATTGTTAACTCTGCCTGGTAAGCAATTGTATACATTTAATCTGATGACGTGACATGCATGAAGAACAGTTATGGCACGCAAGTATGGCTGATGTTTTCCTTTTTGTTTACCCTATGTTGACGGCAGGGAAAATTAACAGCGAATGTCTTCAGTCATTAACTGAAAGTCGAGACTCTTGCTTTTACAGCATAATGGGTGGCTTTTGTTTATTATTTCGTGAAAAGTAGAACGAACTCGCCATGCATGCGATCATAATGTAGCTGTAGTCACACAATAAAAATACTCTTATTTTCAAGGGCCTCCCCAATCCACAACCCAGCATAGCCCTTGAAAATAATGGGGGGGGGGGGGTGGAAAGGGGGTGCAGAAGGGTAAATTCTGCCGACTTATCGTCACAAGCTAGGGAGCTGGGGAGCTGTGTAGGCACCCCAATTAGGCCCAAGCTGTTGGATTTATAGGAATTACAAAGCCATTCATGGCTTCAAGCCGTACGTTTTAGACATTTCTAAGGGCTTCACAAAAATGAAGGACTAAATGACAATAGGGAGATCATTACGAACCCGGAATTATTTTAACCCCATATTTTGACCTAATTCGTTAAATCATATTTTTCTTCCAATTTCTGGCCTTTGCTTCTTCCTTTAAGCCAATATAATAATAAACTGACCAAGGTTAAAGTTTATGATACATTTCATTCCATCTACTTATAACTGAAAGGCATTGTTTTTTTTTTTTTAGATATTTACCTTGTTTGTAATAACGTCAGCGGCATTAACAATACTAAATATCTGTGTTGTCGCCAATACTAAACTGAGGATGCCAGCAATCTTACGCATTTGGGACAAATCATCATACAATTTGGCAAATGTAAATATGTATACATAGAAACAATGTGTTAAAGTTTGAAGTGCCAGTATCATCGTTACAAGTAGTGAAAACGTGCTCGTTATAGCATCTGCTAATTGGTACACTTGCGTGTAACGAATTCGTATCTGAGTTAGGGGTTGGCTTATTCCACCATTCGATGACAACAAAATTTCGTTCAATTTAATGTTCAGGCAAGAAAAACACTGCGCACATAGCTTCGCTGCCAGAATGAAAAAAATGAAGCAAGAAAACTCTATCACATAAGATGCAGTAACACCGAATGCCAGGATGAGATAATTTGTTTGCGTAGAAAATTTCAGAATATAACATAACCAGGCCACAACTGTGCCTAAACTTAGTACCAAGTGAAACAGGGAAATCTTACAATAGAATTTTGTATCAGAGCTTCGATTAATTAACAGATCATCTACTTTGACAAAGAGTGAAAATAAATTCCAAAACAGCATTTCTTTGAAAAGGCAGAAAATATAGGTCAATATTACGTAGACCAAACATGCTGCACGACCTGCAACAATTATATCCCTATCGAAAACATTACCAGTGATGGATTCTGATACAGATTTATATGCAATCCACATGTAATTGCTAAATGACAAACCCAAAAGAAATAAAGTTGTCAATTTATAAATTGCATACACGGCTCTATTTCGAAGGCTACGTTGTGTAGGATACATTACAGACTGAGAGTTCATATCCCATGAAAAGAGGCCAAGTAATTTTCCTATAATGATAAGTGGCTGGCACACAGAATATCCAAACGAACAAACATGAATATTCTGTTTGGTGTTTTCATCAAACTGTGACCCTTTAACTGAAACACGCACAGGACAATGCATATTCTGGTTGCAGTAGATAAAACAAGAACGAAAAATGTTGAGTTGCATCAAGAGGATGCAGGCTAGATTATCCTTTGCACTCTTTCTGACAAGACGAAATAGATTATCAGCCCCACTTATGCAGAAATTAATTTGCTTCTCGTTGCTGACGTCAATATTGAACATTCACTCAATCAAACTTGACAGAAAATCAATAGAACATTATTAGCTCTTTCCATCGTACTTGTAGAGGTATAAATTATAAAACATCCGAAGATCGACCAAAAATCAGTCAAACTTTTGACAAAATTAACTGTGTTTACTCGTTGTTAAAATATAAAAGAAACAACATTCTTCGGGCAAATTTAAAATCAGTACTACGAAAATAAGAAGTGGCGTGCAAGGTGGCTCTTGCTAGAAGGGATGAATCTTCGTTCGGCTTCTTGTTAAATACCAATTGGTGAAGCATTGAAACAGCCTATACTATTTCTGTTGTCCAGTGTAGAAGAATCAGAAAAGTTCTAGTCTGGGAATCACTCTTCTCCACGTGGGTGGCCTTGCAGCTGCTGCTAACTTCCTTTTGGTAACGCCTAAGGTTTGCTGGTCACATAGTCGCAGTGTCACGTAGGGAAATTTCCCCCAAAATGGCAATGTTCAAAACTGAACACTGACAAACCCTCCCCCTGACGTTTGCTTAAATATTTATGTAAACTACGTGAAAAAGATTAGACAAGTATATTTGGCTTATGCCTGGTTGTGCATTGGTGACCAATTCTATCACATTAATCGTTGCTGGCACATAATGGGTTACTCAAATTTTGCCTTCAATGCGCTCGCACACATGATGATAAACTATATCCATGTGCTTCGTGAGCAGTTTCTCGATATAACTTACTGTGTGTGCCTTGGTATTCTGAGAATCGGGTTATAATGGCATAGAAATGTTTTCACCTTTTCGAGTTACGACAATTTTTGGTGATAGTTCCTTCGTCCAGAAGCACTTTGAACACCTTGAAATATAGCTTCGTAATCCAGTTCCATTGTGGACAAGAAAACCGTTCTTTGAAGATTGGATCTACTAAGGAAGGGAATGCCACTATAAGTTGCTATGATTTCAGTAGTAGAAAACCTGGTTGCTACATCACCAGCATGGATCACTATGATGTTTATTGGTGTTAAATATATAAATTTTATGACCTGAGTCATCTGGCCGTATTAAAACGTTTTGATCTTTGATGCCTGGTAAGTAGCATAATATACGTTTGCCAGCTTGTCAATCTTCGAGTGTGGGTGCCAACGTGTGCTGTGCTATATTATTAATGGCTTGGTCCATTTGCTATGTACGACAGTGAACCAACTAATTCACGTAATGGGACGTAATGGGAGTATCGGGACACTCAAGTGACACGTGACCATTCTAGCCTCAAGCTACTGCCAGTAGTTACAGATGCACAGTCTTGCATACCGAATCTGGGGAGTACCTTCTTGATGTAAAGAGTTTTTAGTTTAAAACCATAGAACCATCTTCAGCCTTAGAGAATTTTATTCCTGGCATAAAGTTTGTGAGTCCTACAGTTTATGATTCTCTAAACTTTTGTCAAAATACTTTTGATAACTGTCTCATTTTGTTGGTTGAAGTGATAGCGGCTGTGTCATCAACGTAAACAATTATTATTAAACAGCCATCTCTGCCTTCATATATGAAAAATATGCATGTCTTGGCATAACCATGTGTCATTTCTGACTTCTGCATTTCGTCTGTAAAACGGATACACCATCTTCACCCGGATTGTTTAAGGCCATATAGATTATGAGTGATATAGCAAACTTTGGTTTCTTGCCCAGTTACAAAGTAATCTTCAGGTTACTTCATTGACATGTACGTTGGCCTTTTCTCAGGTACCTTATGTGGTACGTGGTTTTGAATCAAACTGATCTATAAATTATCTGGACTGGACAGCAACAGCAATGAGGAGTCAAACAGTAGGGAGTCTGGCAACAAGCGAGTATGTCTCGAAATAATATTGACTACATTAATGGGAAAAGCCTTGCATCCCTAAGCACGTTTTATAATGTTCAACTTTACCTATGGCTGACATTTTTATAATTATAAAGCACCTATTTGCTACCTATGGTGCAAAATTCTGGAGGTGAGTTTTAACAAGTTCTTACATCCCATTTGCCAACACCATTCGTCGTTCATAGCAATACGCCATTGATTGGCATCAGCATTCAAAATTTCTTCTTTAACCATTTTCGGATCATCGAGAATTGCGTAGAGAGTAAGAATGTAGTCATTATCTTCTTGTTCTTCAATGTCGGAAGAAACTTGGGCAGAAACAACTTGTAAATAAAACTCCCCCTCTGACAAAGTCTTCTGATGAATGTCACAACTACATTTTCTTCACGAAGGGCTCGACTCCTGGTTAGTCGTGGAGTACTTGGTTGAGTCAGAGTTTGCACTGTGGCCATTGGCCTTGGACTTACATCTTGAGTTCCGGGCAGTTGAATATCTTCGTTATGAATTCCTTGAAGTAGGGCTTACCTAATCATCAATGACTGGAGGAGTATTTGAAAGATCAACAATAAAAGGATCCAATTCTTGTCTGCATTAATGAGGACGTTTGTAGCCAAATCAATAGGAACCAAGATCATGGAGAAGAACCAAGCTCTTGAAATTATTCATTTCTATTAACGATTAATTTGTTGTTCGAAATCATAACGTCTGTAACATTTCGACTATTGGTCGTACCAAGTATGAGACGGGGAGTGCCTCTAGTACCTAACGTAGAATGCCTGAGTAGCGGTTTAATTGAAAAGCACAGACATTCATAGTATGAAAGTATTTCACTAATGGGTTATGTTTGAATTTTCCCACAATTGCTTAGTAGTGACAGTCTCATAAAGCACATTGGTACAACGGTATCTACTATAAACTGCAGTGTTTACCAATTCGCCCACTAAATATGTAGACAGTTCAGCTTGAACTAAAGTGGCACGAACTTGGATCATAATGGTCAAATCCAGGTGTTCCGCTGTTCCATAGCTAGATGGCAAGTAAGGAGGTGAAAACTCGTGCTTTATTCCATTTTTCAACATGCATTGTTCGACCTCTGCGATGTCGTACTCCTTGTCTTGATCAAAGTGGAAAATTTTTATTCTACAACCAGATGCAACTTCGGCTTTCAACTGGTAATCTTTAAACTTATCCAATAATTGATCTTTAGATAGACTTCAAGACTTCGGAGGGTATGACTAGGGTAGATTCTTAAGATTTTCCATTGGTGAATACCTGCTATTAAGAAAATATTAAGGAGGTACAGAAATAACTAAACTGTATCAGTGATATGCTGAAGTATTCAGTTTATGAGGATTGAAAAAAAAGTCAATATTCTTACCTTAGTATTGATACCTGTTTATGATCAGAAACGTCATAAAAGTTAGCTGTGGAAAACTAGGTAATTACCCGTGGTTACCATAATTGCTGTAAGCAATGATGGTAAAACAATTGGCGGACAGTATGTGATGGGTCACATGATTCACTCCTCGTTGATGTCGAGCTGACACATTTGTGGCATACGGAGTAGAAGAAAGAAACAGCTACAGATAAAGTCTCTGTACATGACGCTCCATTACTCTTGCATTGTACCTAATACCGTACTTATAGGTGCAGGTATGCACTGTGTATCTTAGTCCAAACCAACATTATCCCCAATCATATGGCTGAGCTAATGCCTTAAACACCTTCTCCAAGTGTCATGTACGTGATCAAGAACGGGCGTCCACAACATTCGTGCATTGTAATAGTAAGTATGGGAGTAGGCTCTCGGTGACAATTTAAGCTCAATGCTACCTTAGCACCGACCCAACGAGGTGCTATGCACACTCCTTTGAATGAAGGCTTTTATCCTTCAATGCACACTCCTTTACACTTGCTATTCAGCACTAATGTTAGTTCTATTCTTCCAACAGCACGGCTCTAAAAAGTGTTATGTACAGAGACTGACAAAGTCAATCATGATAAACGTAATACGCAAGTCCATCCCTGCAGTTTGTCGCTAAGGGAACAACATTTAAATTACAATTCTAATCTGAACCCAGAAACCACGATACAGCAAGTTAGTCTACCATTTTGTGAAATTTCTATTGGTATTCTAGAGAAGGAAATTTCTGTTTAGACTTTTCGTTTACTTTCGCTTAAAAGTTTCAGTTAAAAATCCCAGGAGAGTTTCGGAATAATTTGGGATAGCAAAACGGATTAAATGGTGCAATGTACAGTCGCTAACATTTCCAACGTTCCTCTTTCTAGTTGAAACAATGGACGTAAATATTCAAATCCGTGGGGGGGGGGGGGGGAATTGAGGCTTAATGGCGCGTCGACAACTTGGTCATTAGCGCCAACCTCAGTCACAGTGCAGTGGTCCGGGGCAGCCGCGCCACTTCAAGAAGAACCAAGCTCAACAACGTTCTTTTTAATTACATGAGACAACAATTCAGTGGCTCGGTTTTGTTATTGTTAAGCCGATTGATTCCAGTTGTTCACAAATGACGTCACGAATAAAATAAAAAAGCATACAGTGACTGACAGTTGAAATTTTAACTATTACTCATTCTGGTATTTGGAATGGGGTTGTAATAATAAAGAAATTAGATAAGTGAGGGGCTGTAAAGAAATAACACAGATCTGTAGAAAGCTATTACCGTGTTAAAAGCTGCTTGATTCTATATAATTGATTTAACATAATACAAACTACTTTGAGAGCAATTCTTTCCTCCCTGTGTATTTATTGCTGCCTAACTGGTAGGCTACTAATCGAAACGAATTGGTTACTGTTTGCGAATTTCTACACTGCTACTTTTTAACGAATGCAATGGAATATAATGCACGTCTTTTTTATAAATGACAGCAGCTACTCGGACTTCCACAACAGCTGTCATATTGCAAAACGCTATTAAGTAATAGTTATTGGTTAGAAGCTAGAGGTTATCGCCGATTTTTAACCCACGACTGCGATTATTGGCCCTGCTCAAGAATGCAAAGGTCGAAGGTGAAGCCCGCGACTTTTGCATACGAGAGCAGAGACAATAATCGCAGCTGTGGGTTAAAAATCGGCGATAACCTTTCGCTTCTAACCTATAACTGTTTTATACCACGGTTGGGACATCAAGCCAACTCGTATTAAAACGTGTTTGTGTTTTGTGAAAATTGCTTCAAGAAAACGTTGATCATCAGTATCCTCGATTTGAATGTAGGTCATACCATTTTAGTTTGTGTTGGGGGAAGTGTGTGATAGATGGACGAGTCCTTTCGCTCAAACTTTGTGGAGGGAGGGGGAACGTTAGACAGAAGTGTCGGTTAGCAACACAAGCTGGGTTTACGCTGAAACCTCTTCGTGTTTATCGAAGCGTTTATCGTGTTTGGAGCGAATAATTCGATATGTGAGACAGCGGGGATAAAGCTGGGACATTCTGGGAAGGTATGTAATTCATTTTGTGGATTTGTAGTTTGAGTATTGTTTAAAAAATACGGTAATAGGGTGTCGGTATGAATGAAGGTCATTCCATTTTAGTTTATGGAGGATGGGGGGGAGGGTGAGTTAACGTGAACTGAATAGGCTTAGATATGCATGTGAGAGTTTGCAGGGATACGAATTCATTCCTTTTAAGTAATTCGTTTTGTACGTTTTTATTGCGTTACTGTTGTTTTGCACGCTGTATTTGGTTGTTGGTGTGTGCGTTCCCGATTGCGTGATCCGGAAGTGTCAAAAGTGTGCTTTATCGGCAAACGTGTTGGTTAACTTGATAACCCACACTTTTTGCGATGACGCACACTTCCGGTCATGGTTAACGGGATTTAACCTACGGAAATTTAGCATGGCGTTGAGTTAGTGTGACGTCACAGCCGTGGTATAACTGACTTAAATATGCTTGAAAATAAATGAAACGGTAGGCACTCCCCTGTCTTGAACACTCTTAATAAAATAATGTTTGTTCGACAAAAACACGATAAACTTACTTTTTGGTGTATGCACTAATGATAACGTACCTACACCAGGAAGATACCGGTAAAACTTTCCGACCCATTCTACCCTAAAACGAAGTAGTAACGTAAATAGGATGAGGGGAGGGGTGAGGGGGAAAGTGTCCTTCTAAAATGGAGAAGTTATCTCTCTATTTGCTATTTTATCCAAAACTTTTTTTTTATATAAAGGTATACGTTACATACACAAAGGAAGATACTCGACAATATAAATAAGGTGGTCTCAAGTTTTCTAGCAGGAGGCGGTAATCTCCCCCCCCCCCCCCCAAGAAAAAAAAAGTTTTTATGCCGCTGCCTAAGAAGCTCAGAGTGAGTAAATACTTTAAAATATATTAATGTAATACTGAATGAAAATGATGTTGCTGTAGTATAAGTTCTGAATTTTGTTGTTTTTAAAAATTGTTGTCAAAAGGAGGTGCTTGGAATAAAAAATTTCGAATAAAAAGTCTTCATAATAATAGTATTAATAAAAAAATTAATAATAATAAAGCCAACCAACATTCAAAGGGTGCTAACAAATGTTACTAAAACTAAATAAGTGTTTTCTTTACTGAATTTCAAAACTATACATTGCTTGCTAAAGTTAAATTTAATTAACAACAAATACCTAAATTACAAACAAAAATAAAAATACTAATTTATTAACACAAATAAATTAAAAAAGCATTAGCAAAAAATATTACCTAACTGTTTACTAGCAGTTTATTAAAGGATGCATTAATAGTAAATGATAACAAGGGTATTAAAAAAACTACAGATTTTAGCAATAATAAAACATAAGGTGGCTTGTTCAATCCATAGGTTTGACCACTTTCTTTTACGTAATAGTCCAATAAATTAATATACTAATATCCTAATAGTAGGCTAAGTGAAGACAGATAATTAATTTTTAATTTATGAATTTGTTTAACTGACCAAAGTTTAAATGTAAAACATTTCATCGACAGATAACGAATGTGTTTCGCAACAAAACTAATAATTTGTCCACCCTCCATTGTTCTGAATAACTGCTTGCAGGCGAGCAGGCATAGAGTCAATGAGGCTGTGAACATATGTTACGTCTTGACCAAGGAGTTCCCATTGCTCCTGGATTCTTCCCCAAAGGTCATCTGAATCTCGAAGATTTTGCAGTTTATTTCCAAGGCCCTTCTTTAGGGCACTCCACACGTTTTCAATCGGTTTAAGTCCAGGCATTTGACCCGCCATGCCAAATTTTGAATGTCTCCATGGTTTTGAAACCAGTCTTTTACAGTCTGGGCTTCGTGGGTGGGGCTTTTGTCCTGGACAAACCGATACACTCCGTCACGAAAATGGTCATCCAGTATGGATGGAACTGCTGCATGTTCTAAAATATCAGTATACTGGTATTGGTCTAAGTTGCCGTTTATGCGATGGAGTTTTCCAAGACCATTAACACTCGTCCACTCTTGGCAAAGGTTTCGTGAACGTTAACATGGATTGAAACGTTCCCCAACCGGTCTCCACACATGAATCTTCCCATTCGGGGTGGACTGAACGCAGGATTCATCGGTAAACACTACTTCATCCCATTCTGTAGACCAGTTGACATGCTCCCTGGCAAAACGCAGTCTTTCTCTCATGTGCACTGGCGTCAGTTTGACTTTTTGTGCAGCTACTCTAGGACGTAGACCATCATCACGGAGTCTTCTGCAAATTGTCATTTTGCTTACATTCAGTTGTAGGTCTTGTTTAATGTCACCAGCAGTAGCCGTTGGATCTCCAACAGCCATTCCGACAATGGTCAAATCCTCATCGGCCGTAGTTACACGATGTTTGTGGTCTCTAGGCAAGTCTTCAAGTCGTTCATTTTGTTGGTATGCCGCCCACCAACGTCTGATAGTGGGTTTGGAGCAACCCATTATTTCTACCGCATCACTAACGGATGTCCCAGCTTCCAAGAGTCCAACTATCCTAGCTCTTTGCGGTTCGCTTAAACGTGGCATTTCGATTTGTGGTGGGTAGGGTTAACATCAGTTTGCGATTGCCCCTTGGAACGCGTACAATGCACATTTTCGTGCCACACCAAGTCATTGTTTAACAAGAAAAATTGTTCATTGTTTAAAATGGACAACCATATAAGTATGGGTTGGATTTGAAGCAACTTCATATCTACGTTTAAGAAACTCGGCATTACCTTTCCGTAAATTTATACGCAATAAGATCAATTTATTTTGCTTTACTAAGCAAGGAATAATATTGCATTTCATTAGAACAAACTTTACGTAAAAAAAAATATGTATCACTCAACTGCCACACACACACACAGAAACTGAGTTTGTTTTCTTTGCGTTCAGTTCAGTTAATTGCTCAACGTTTCGATTAAAGTAAAGACGGTATAGCTTGGCTTGACCACACAATATTAGAAGAAAAAATGCAAACATCTAAAAACGTTTTAGTTTAACCAACAACACCTTCAAAAATAGGCCTACAATGAGCGACGGTTTGACACCACACGTCTTGTGATTCATCAGGCTACCAACTTACACAGGGACATAGGCTGTATAGAAAGTTTCTACGCAAATACTCAGAAACCATATTTACAATATTTTAAAACTAAATAAAAATATTTTAACAATAAATTCATCCAGATTTACATTTTGATGTAACACATTGCAGCAAGGAGAGGAAAGCCATAAAATATCTAAACAATGTTAAATAGGGGACTATTTTCTTAAGAAAGGAAGAGGAGGGAGAAGGAGAGAAGAGGATACTTTTCTCCCCCGCCCACGGTTCACCTTTATTTCTACTCCACACACCCCTCCGTCGCTAACCTTTTTTCCGCCCCATACTTTTTTTTTGTCCTCCCTCCCTTTCTGTTCTCCATAGTGTTCTGTCCTGTCTTACTCCATTTTTCTTTTTTTCTTCTGCACTTCTCTTGTCTCCTCCCGCCCACAAAGTAGGCTGATTTTTTTAACAGATTTTAGATATTATGTGGTTTTCTTCTCTTTTGCTTCAATGTATTAATTTGAATGGAGTCTAAATCCGGATATATTTACTCTTACATTTTTTCAAATATTTTCAAACATTTTAAATATGGGTTCTAAGTATTCTCTACAATTCGGGCGCAATTCTAAAATTTTTAGTTCACACTACTGATATTGTTTCTTTTAAAATAAATATTGAAGCAAATCAATTTCTGATGCCTTTTGGACTTAAATATGAGACTGCTTAAGAGGGAATTGAATCCTTGACCTTTGAAACTAAAGGTCGAGGGATCAACTCCGCTTAGGCAGTCTGATATTTTAGCTCAATTCCACCCTCTGATATTTAAGTGCAAAAGGCAACGGAAATACGGATCGCGTGTGTTTATTTATCACCAATCGCATCTATTTGGCTTTTCGTCTTGTTATTACTGTTTATTCTTCTCAGAAATGAAAAAACATATTCCACTCCTGCTGTAATTATCGCTTCCTTTAGCAATGGTGACGTCATTTGTGATCTTTGGACCATTGTTGAAGCTTAGCTGTTCGAAAGAGAAGGGACCTCCCTCTAATACGCATTATTTTCATCCATTGTTGTAGCAGGAAAGAGGAACGTTAGGAATGTTAGCGACTGTACACCATCAGAAACTGTCAAGTTTTATGGCTGTACTAGCATCGTACCCGGCTTCGCCTGGGGATTTTTTGACCCGTGGTTGTTTCCCAGTATTTGCTCGGTGCTGCCTGATCGTTCACTGCAACAGTCAATTTTTCTTTGTGTAAAACTCCCCCTTTCCGTCAATCCTCTACCTCCGCCAAGCAATATCGTAATCAAATCGCACCAACGGGCATTCCCCATTCAGGCCCATCCCCACTCCCAGTAGCGTGTGAAAAATAACTGTCCTTCGTACATGACGTCATTTAAGACATGCCTTTGCAATGACCGCACAGAGCAAATTGTTAGTGGAGGAAACAATGTGCCAATTTTAACTTTTTTTCAGGGCAGCAACGTCCCAGTTTCAACGTCAAGCCAAAGAATTGACACACTTGCACGTTTTCATTGTTCCCCTTCCGGGGGGCATTGTGGTTGCTTCATTTCTGCTATGAGACTTTGGTTTATAATGTAAGATTTACTAGTTGCTGCACAGCACTATTGCTAACTTACCTTGTTTATGATTATTCAGATGCAGCAACAATGGTAAAAACTCTTGTTGCTGTTAATAATATGCCAACAATGCTACTATCGATTTTCTTCCGTATTTCCGCAACGGTAAATAGGTACACGTAACAACACTGATTTAAACGTGTTAATTGTAAGAGTCAGTGTTTAAATCAGCACCTATCCCTTCGTGAGGTTATCTGCTAGATGATTTAAGATACTTATAACAAAATCGGCTAAATCAAACACATTGACTTATTAGATTTTGCGATGCTAACAATGTTTCATCTAGTTTCACGCATAACGATAAAAAACAATGTGAGCACAAATTAGCCACTTGGTTGAAAAACATGACTTAGAAAATTCCATGCTACAATATGCAGTAATGCCTCCTATTATAAAAGAACGAGTCACTCTTGATTGGTAGAATGCGTCACACTTTCAATTATGAATTTATACTTAGAAATGTTATTTGTCAATTATAAATCATCAGCTTTTATGAGTGACGAAAGCAGTTTCCAAACTTCCCCGTCTTAAATAATTCAAAAACATAGGGAACAATTGCAAACCAAATCTTAAGAAAGCCAATTATAGCAGTCATTGTTACATCAGATGGACTGTCATGTACCACTTCTGCTAAAGATTGGGTTTCAAGCCACATGAAGTGATGAATTGTACTGGCACAACACATCCCACGGTTCAGCTGACGACACTCTTAATTTCCTCTTTAACGCACCATTTTCTACCAATTCAAGGAAGAAGAATATTTAGATTTGTTTGATTTGCTTCAAAATGTTGATTTTTGTTATTTGGAAGGATTCAAGTAACAAAGTAAACACTTCAGAAGAAGTCTTGTGACTCCAAATTGTTTCAATCTGTTTAAATTCACACATCGTAATATTGAATCCAGTGATGTATCTACATAGAAATTTTTTCACTCATATTTTTGGAAATAACCAAATAACATCAACTCAACATTTTGTAAAAATCCAACATGTGCTACTTTAGAACATGTGCTTACTTTGAATTGGTAGAAAATGTAGATTAAACACATAACAATTTACGAAGTTGCTTTAAACAGGAAATTAACAGTGTCATTAACTAAATCGTGGACTAGCCCAATGAAACAAAGAAATATAACCAAGCTGAAAATATCAAAACAGATACAGCTTTCTTATAGAACTAAGAGAGACATGTCTGACCAACGCATCTTCGTTGAGGAAGTTTTATAGAATGAGTAATGAAGGTCCAAGGCAGCAAGCTACAAAGTTAGTGTGGGAAGTGGCGTTAGACCCCAGCCCCTTCTCCACATTTTTGCTGCCTTTTTACGTAATACGTACGTATAAACCTACACTCACAGTTATAATGATGCCATATTGCCTCCAGCTTAATGGGGATTTTGTTCACGCTTTGTGAGCAGTACGTTACCTTTAAATATCCCAGTGTGGAGGCATTTTAAGCCAGCACCTTTTAACGTACGGAAAAAAACTTTGGCCAAGGTAGTTTAACTTTTCTTGCAACAATTGTAGCAATCAATCGTCGTTAATAGACCATAAATGATGTCATTGTTGTTGTACTATCATTGTTACACATAAGCAAAGAGAGCATTAACTGTGAGAATCTACAAGGACTGTTAACAATGTATATCCCTCAATTCTTGTATTATTGTTGTAACTTTCCCGCAACATGGCCATGAGCTCTACTCGCGATTTGCCTCGACAATACACGTATAGCTTTGCACTTTAACTTTTCCTTCTTTGCCCGTTGAAAATAAAAATGGAGACCCGAGTCTAATGGAGAAAAGGGCCGACAATATTTCCTTCTTTTGCTTCACTGCCGAGCAAGACTTTTCTTGTTAAAGGGTGGAACTCCCTTATGCTAACTCATCCTTACCGATACCTCGACAGTAGTGTGCAAGGAAGAATACGCAGCTTTCCTTGATGGAGTAAGGTATACGTAGAATGGATTGCCCTAAGCCTACAAGATGGAGGATCCAGGACTGAAGTCCCATTCCCATGTTGAACAAAGCTCATCCCCTAGTCGTGGAAAGTCATCACAATTGTGCCCACAACATTACTCATAAAACCGATTGGACCGTATGTTTTTCCTCTGGATTTCTTCTTTCTCCCTCGCATCATTTCTCTTCTTCTGTAACCCGATTTATGTGACGTCTCAAAACTGCGATCCCAACCTCTAAACCTTGTTTGAAGTTCCTAGGCGCCCCTCCGGCCGGATTGGAGGTGCCGCTCTGGTTATGGTTCTGGCACGCTCTGGTTCTGGCACGCTCTGGTTCTGGCACAGGGACCATTGGCACAACGACACTTCGGACAAGAACTTTCCAGTCCCGTACCCGTACGAGGCCGAAGCAGGTAACGTCATATTATCCCTGTCGTAACTATAGTGGCAATCTTCACTGCAAGTTGGGGCAGTATTAAAGTCTACCATCTGTGGATGACAACACTATCGTTGTCCTACCCAAACACAATGGTAGCATAGTAATAATAGCACAGCAATGGTACCATGGTAATAATCTCACTACAATTGTAGCAATGGTAGCATCAATGGTTGCACAGTAAAGGTATCACGGTAAGGAGTGGTAACACATCAGTAAAAAAAAAGCAGAAAGTTAAAAAGCACTTTAGTTATTAAAAACACATACAGAATAGCCATTAAGTGCTGGTGCCATTAGGTGATTTCGTTGTTTCACCAGCACTTAATGGCTACTGTGTATGTATTTTTAGTAACACATCGGTAACACGATAGTAATAGAGATGCCAGAATGCCGGTGTAGTGGTGCCTTGTAGTATTAACATTACCCTTGAAGACGTCAGTTTTACGAAACATAGGACGTTTGCGACAGAGGAGGGATAAACCCTTTTACACAACGTCCCTTGTAGACTCTCACAGTGCACAACAATAAACGAGGGCCCAACAGGTATGAAAGACTAACTCCCAGAGAACACGCCCTCAGCAACGCCTATATTATAAGGGTATACAAATTTTAGAGGGTTTTGAAACCTTCAAAGTTTGGAAGATCTAGTTCCAGTGCTTGTCGGAAGAAAATGGGTGGACGCCAGCAGTTTTGGTGGATGAACCTCCCGATCCTAACCAAGCGACACCAGAAGAACTCGCCGACTGGAACCACAAAAATACTGAATGCAAGCTCATGCTAATGCGATCCATCTCACCTAATATACTGGTACACTTTAGGACACACCAACATGCGAAGACCATTTGGGATCGGCTCAACCTAGGCTACACTGAAGTGGACCCCTTTGAACAAATGAAAATATTAGGTGAGCTTATGTCGATACAAATGTGCATGACAGAGGACCTTTCTGCATATATCCGTAGATCGAGGACCCTGCTTGGAGAAATTTTGGCCACAGACTATCCCCTCACTGAAAATCAAGCGTGCGTCTGGACGCTCAGGGATATTCATCATCCGACTTTACAAGTTGCACGAGAGTCACTACTATGCTCAGGTCGCAACCTAACGTTTGAACTACTCAAAACCGAACTAATACACAGTTTGATGTATCCGTGCCACGAATACTCCACGTTTACAACGCCACCACAAGTGATAGCACAGGCTCAACCTTATCTGCAAGCTAATCGAGAATTGCTGCATGAGGGGGGGGGGGGAATGAGGCTTAATGGCGCGTCGACAGCTTGGTCATTAGCGCCAACCTCAGTCACAGTGCAGTGGTCCGGGTTGCTACTGCACCACACATTACAGAGCTATTATTCAAACCCCTAACCTAAATTGCTGCATGAGTACGAGAGGACTGGACATTTAATAAATAATCAGCGCCAAGTGTACAACACCCAGGCCTATCTTCCACCAAGCCCAAGACGCTCAACCAGTGTATTCTATAATTCCAATCAGTCTTTCGAGCATCCTGCGCAAATTGCCATGCAGGAAGCAACTTAAGAGCCAATGCCACCCTCGGCACTTTGTGCAGGTTTGATGCAAATCAGCAAAATATAGCAACAAAAATATCTGGATTTTCAGCTAAAAGGGTTGATATTGACGGTTTCTTGTTTGAAACAGTTGCTGTAATAATTCACTACGGAAAAACTATTCATAGTTGCCATTATGTGACACTAGTAAAACGCAACAATGTGCAGCTGAAATGTAACGATACTGTTATTTCTTTGCAAAAACAATTTGCTAAAGAACTAAAAGATGTTTACATTTTAGTTTTACAACATGGTCCCGATAAGAACTATAAGAGCGCAGAAACTTGCAGGAAAAAAATAAAGAAAAGGACAACCTTGCTAATACGGAAAATAATGAGAAATTGGATGCATCTTTAGAAATTGGTTGTTTTGAACCTGGCTTCTTTTCGTTTAATCCAGTGGATTATAGCTGGCAAAAAGCTCAGTGTGAAAAGCTAGGCCTTAACGTACGAACAATTCACATCCCACGAGTAAGTGGAACATCTTTAGGGGAACCAATTGGAATCGTAAAGATTATTGGTGATGGAAATTGTTTTTTTAGAGCTTTGTCTTATTGTGTTACTGGTGATGGGAATGACAACAGTTATCATTTGTTATCGTATGGTCCCTAACTTTCTCAATGCTAAAAACGCGCAGCGATATATCCCATATCGCCAAGATTTAGATTAGGGGTTTGAATAATATCTCTGTAATGTGTGGTGCAGTGGCAACCCGGACCACTGCACTGTGACTGAGGTTGGCGCTAATGACCAAGCTGTCGACGCGCCATTAAGCCTCATCTCCCCCCCCCCC
>JAHWFP010017353.1:17518-34718 GCA_023313725.1 Lithobius niger | reverse complement strand
CAATCTTTCTAATAAATAGTCTGATGTTCTATATAATGTGTTGTTAATAGTTCTATTACATACCTTAGGAAGCTTCCAAACCAAGCATCATATAAGAATTTTTGATTTTTTATGGTTAATATATTTCGCAATTGATACATTTTAGGCATCATTTGTCTTATTCTTGTTATTAACAGTAGAATATGCGCTTTGAAATTCCAATTTTTGTCTATTTCAATCCCTAGATATTTTTCACAGTTCTTTTTTTCTAATTGGATACATTTTTTATCACATTTATCTCTGTCACACATTCCATCTGTAGTTCCATCCATAGTGTTTACTTATCCAAATAGTTTTGTGTTTATTGATATTTGGTAGTTATGTCTAATTGAACTGTTTTTTCCTTGCTTATAAAAAGCTCGTTTTCAACAAACCAGTTATTTAGTATGTTAAAGTCTTGTTGTAAATTTGACATCAATCTTTCGTATTTATAATGTATTGAAATTAATACATTATATAACAATAATGATAATAATTTATATTATGCCATAATTTATTACAAATTATAGTTACAAACTATAAAGTAGAAAATTAGAAAATACAGAGTACCACGATGCTAAAGAAGCTTGTATGTGCAAAATGCAAAAGAAGTATACAAAAGTATGTTTTCAAATATAATCTATATTAGAATATCACGATACAAAATTTGCTAAAATACACGTCAAAAATAAAATAAAATTCATTAAAAGTATTAATGGCACAAACCAAGTTTAATATTAAGCAAGGCTTTGTGGTAATATTTATGGGTATATTAATTATCTTCCAAAAGCCATTGTTTCATTTTAACTTACGTAGCAATAATATTGGTCAGATTCTTTAGATATGCAGATATTTTGTTAAAGTTATTCGGTATAGCATATGCTCCAGTTTTCTTTCTGCATGTATAATAATACGAATGCCTCGAAGTCATATCTGCTCCACTAATAATATTTTACGGGACTTGCAACCATTCCAGGAAGGAGCAAACTAATTCTTAAAGTTCTACGGAACGAAAAGTTAGTTGCATAGATGATTGACGATATAAAATAATTATATTTTAGTGTTTACAAAAATTGAAAGAATTCACCTATGTGAAATATAATGATTTTTTAATAATGGTTCTGGTAGCAGTCGAATCTTTTCAATCACCGTTTTCTAAGTGGCGGTAATATTCGCTTCACAGCAAGAATTGCAAGGCACTGGTGAATTAAATTGCATCAAAACGACGAGATAGGTAATAATTGTTCCTACGATCTGCAACACAGAAAATATGCCCTCCAAACGGTGTTCCTTTTAACAATTTTAATTTATGAAATTTGACTGTTACTTACGGTGGTAAATGTTCCCATATTGATCCGAAACAAGTTTCCAGCTGCAGTTATTTCCAATGGGTTTTGGATTAACTTATTGGACAAAATTACAATCTATAACAGGGAAAAAAAACAATAATTAAATTCTAATGTGGCAAATATTCTAGTTGACGCAAAGTGAGTTATGAATGGATATTTACATGCAACGATTTCACACCTTGCATTGAGCATTACATACGGCCAGATAAAACTCGACTAAATTTGGATGTATGTTTGTCAGCTTGTGTGTTTGTGTTTTTCTGTTTGGAACAGAGTGTATTCTCAATTTTGTTATGATTTGATTTAAATTTCATGACAAGGAAGCTTTGGTGCAGCAAATTCACATATGCGAAGATGAAATTCTTACCTCAAATACATTTGGAAATATTCGGGTTTTAGCCCGATTTTACCTGATTTTCGGCAGTATCACGAAGATTAAGCAGCAGTGGAGAGCGAGTGGCAGTAAGGGAACCTGTTTTAAAAGGCTAGCAGTCAACGGAATGCATCTGCAGACCTCGCTCGCTCCCAACTATGTAGCCGCCAATAAAAACAAAGCTTCCGACTATGTAGCCTCCAATAAATACAAGGCCTGCCTCCTTACGATGCCTTAATACTCGATTGCCTCAACTACATCATGGAAAACACATTGTACTGTCTCCCTCTCAGCTTAGTAGTTGTGACCTCAGTTGTATGGCTGGCTACATTTTTTAGCAACCTTTGTTGCCGTTTGCTAGTAGGGATTTTGACGTTCGCATGCGATTTGGCATTTTACTTCGTCGCGAAGTGCATTTCACTTATTTAGTATATTACCCGAGATGTCTGTGTGTACGGAGCCGTGCTGTTTAACCATGAAAATATAAGCCAGTTATCGCACCGAGATCGAAATTAATACACGCTTAAGCCTACATGGGCGCTGGTGGTCTATTAGTTTGTAGACTTATTGGTAAAGGAAAACAGAATTCGTAACGCATCGCCATCCTGATTCACGAGCAGCACCATTCCACTTAGCTCAGACTCGCTAGATTTCATATTTGTTATAAATCTATATATTAATTTCTGATCAGATATCCTGAATACATACTGTACAGAGCTGTTGTCAGATTACCTTTCAATTTTGTAAGTTATTTTCTCGGAAATCCGTTGCACATTTTCTGAAATCCATTTTCAAAATTAAATCTACAATTTTAGCATAGAATGAATGCAAAGTCTGAAATAACTCTGACAATGGATTCAATAGTTTCGCAGAGGTACAGCTGATGACAGACAAACGCAGAATGAGACCTGTTATGGCGATTTAAAGTCTGTAATGGTGCTTTGACAAAATGTTTTTGTCTGAATGAAATATTAAACAAAAACAAAAATGTATGACTCTAAATCCTCAGATTAATTTACGTTTAATAATGCAGAACGGTACAAAAAAATGCATACACAAAACTGAAGGAATGTTTTTGAGAATCTAGGAATTTTTTTTAGGAGCTAGGTATGTACCAAGTTTTATACCGGTTGATGATAATTCGAAATAGCGGCCCATAATACTTTCAAAACAAAAAGTTTTTGGCTTGTAATTTGTAATTATTTTTTTAATCAGGGTGAGTAAAACTGGTTACGAATATTCAGATCAACCTATTCACGAAGAAAGTTCCCTTTTATTGTTGGTTGGTAACGTAGTTGAGAACGCAGTACAGCAATCAAACAGAGGGAGATCGATGCCTTCGAGACCATGAAGCATCTTGTATACAAGCACCAGGTCTTACTTTATTCTGTGTAGTCCAGGGAAACAAGGCCCAGTTTATGTAAGTGCACGCAGTATGGTAAATCTTTTAGACCTGGCAGACTTTTTGTGAAAAGCATTGAACAGACTC
Source organism: Lithobius niger (assembly GCA_023313725.1). NCBI lineage: Eukaryota > Metazoa > Arthropoda > Chilopoda > Lithobiomorpha > Lithobiidae > Lithobius > Lithobius niger. The sequence goes on along the minus strand of JAHWFP010017353.1, from coordinate 31,489 downwards.
TAGCAGGTCGATGTCCTTCAGAAAGGATGGTGACCACATCTAATTTGCATACTTTTATTTCGATTTTTCCGGATTTGAAGCAGCGGTTTACTATACCAAGTTGCCCAAAAACCGTTCATGTTGTCTTCCTACAGTACAAAGATAATTTGAGATCTGATGTAAACCAGACCCCGAAATCGCTAATTTCGTATGCGAATGATATGATATGAAGTATGAAAAGGTTGGGTTTGTTCTTCCAACATGGAAAGCTTAACATTTTGGTATCTGCCAGATAGTAGCCCAGCTGTGGATACGTTTTATCTCAGCAGAAGAGTGCTGCACTGTCATTAAAATTAATTATCTCGGTACCAATTTGTAAATCATTGGCAAAGTTATGCTGGGTGCTGGTTACAGGTTATATCATTGAAATATATAGTGGATAGCAATGGTACCAAAATCGAGCCTTAGGTACACTGCTATCAACCACAGATGAGGTAGGAAAAGAGTTTGTGACCAGAACACTTTGAGATCTATTTATATGGGAATGTACCCAAAAAACAACATTCATGCTCCCAATTATGGTGCGATGAATAATATTACTACCCTTTCTGGGCTTGCGTCACCTGCCTAGCTGGGTAGGTGTGGCAATTTGGTTATCAACCTCGATGACTTCCGTGCCATTCATACATTTCTCCAGAAAACTTCACGGGGACTTCATCGAAGATATGTCGGGCTAAAATCGCCAAGTCAATGTCGTGGATCGTCGATGGCTGGCTACAAAACCCTCAGTGAACGTGGGCCGCTGACATCTTAGGTTAGTATGAAACTACCGTCGAAAGACATCGCTACTCATACTCAAAAAAAAAACTATTAAAGGAAGGAAGGAAACCGGTTAGAGGGCAAACTGTGTTTATTTCTTTGGAACTTGTGACAACGACGTCACAAGAGTATAAATTCTATGAAAAGTTGTAACTGCACTAAGCTGAACAAACTGTGCTACATAGATTAACCATTTGTCTAATCAGCAGTGGTCATCCGGATTGTGAAACCGGGCAAAGACCCTACTGCTCCTTCCAGTTATCGCCCAATCGCTCTGACTAGCTGTGTCTGTAAACTTATGGAACGGATGGTCAGTGAGAGGTTGGTCTGGGTGCTGGAATCACGCGGATTCTTATCTGCGTCCCAGTGTGGCTTTCGACGTTTTCGGTCAACCATCGATCATCTGGTTGCCCTTGAATCGGATGTGAGGGAGGCTTTTCGCCTGCATCAACATCTGGTTCAGGTTTTCTTTGACTTGGAGAAGGCTTATGATACGACCTGGCGTTATGGGATTCTCCGTAATCTCTATAACTGTGGCTTGAGGGGACGGATGCCACTGTTGCTTTCCGCTTACCTCTCAGGCCGTTCTTTTCGTGTTCGTGTCGGGGCGGCTCTTTCCCGCCCGTTTGTCTTGGAGAATGGTGTGCCTCAAGGAGGTGTTCTTAGTGTCATCTTGTTTGCTATTGGGATCAACCCCATTGCTCAGCAAGCTGCTGTTCCCCAGTCATTGTTTGTCGATGACTTCGGCCTGCGCTTTCGAGCAGCTCGCATGCAGACCTGCGAGCGGCAGCTACAGCTGGCGATTAACAAAGTCCAGACCTGGGCGGTCAGTAATGGTTTCCGGTTTTCTCCGGACAAGACTGTGTGCATTCACTTTTGCCGCCAACGAACGCTGCACCCAGATCCTTGCCTGTACTTGGGGCAGGCGCAGATTCCTGTTGTCCCACAGGCACGTTTCCTGGGTCTGGTGTTCGATTCCAGGTTATCTTGGCTACCACACTTGCGCCAACTTAAAGACAAGTCTTTGCGGGCACTTAACATCTTGCGGGTTCTGTCGGGCACTTCATGGGGTGCCGATCGCGCTGTCATGTTGCGCCTCTACAGAGCCCTTGTCCGCAGCAAACTTGATTATGCGTGCATGGTGTATGGTTCGGCTAGTGACTCGACTCTCCAGATGTTGGACACTGTGCATCACAGTGGCCTGCGTGTGGCGACTGGGGCATTTCGAACTTCTCCAGTGGTCAGCCTCTATGCTGAGGCCTCGGAGCCACCTTTGGCCATTCGTCGGCGAAAGCTGGCCATTCAGTATGCTGTGCAGTTTACGTGCTGTGGAATCCAGTCCTGCTTGGTCCATGGTGTTTGGGCCAGACTTGCGAGTCGGTAGACGCAGGGTGGGTAAGGGTGATTTCCGCGATAGGCTCCAGCAGTCCTGTCAGGAAATAGCCTTTGAAATGCCCAGCGTCTTGAGGCTTGGGGGGATGCCAGTAGCCCCTTGGCTTGTCCCAAGTGGCATTTTCATTTTCGCTCTGGCGTCCCTCCCGAAGGGTTCCACTCTACCAGCAAGGTACTTACAGGAGTTCCGGCGGCTGAGTTCTCAGTACGCCGGTTATCAGCGCCTGTTTACTGATGGGTCGAAGTCCGACGTTGGCGTGGCGTGTGCTTGTGTGTGTAAGGGTGTAACGGTTGCCCATCGCCTTCCATCAGGCTATTCTGTGTTCTCTGCAGACCTTTGGCTCTTGGTTTGGCGGTGGAATGGATCCTTGACCTTCAGGGCACGCATTTCATTGTCTTTAGTGATTCCATGAGTGCCCTGGAGTCCTTGGTGAATTACAATCCTCGGAACCCCTTGACACAACGTGTCCAAGCTTTGGTTTCCCGCTTGCCTGGCCAGCGGAAAACCGTGCTTTCCTGCTGGATCCCGGGCCATGTTGGGATAGCAGGGAATGAACAAGCTGATTCTGCTGCGAAAGGGGCCCTTTCTGGCCCTCTCGGTAGGGATCTCAGCCTTGTTCCCTCAGATGCCTTTCCAACTCTGCGTCTGAGGTTACACGCTTTTTGGCAAACCTTGTGGGACAGACAGGATGGTAATAAGTTACGGGCCATTAAAGGCATTGTCGAGGAGTGGCACTCGGCGTGTCGCCGCAGTCGCCGTGAGGAGGTTGTGTTGGCCCGTTTGCGAATTGGTCACACCCGACTTACTCACTGTTTCCTTTTGCGGGGGGTTGACCCTCCTGAATGTTCTTGGTGTCGACGGCCACTTACGGTCCGGCACTTACTTGTTGATTGTCGCCATCTTGATGGTGTTCGTCGTCGGTTCCATCTTCCGCATGACATTGCGCGTCAGTTGGGCGATAAGTCTGTCCTCCTGTCCGGTGTTTTTCAATTTTTGCAGGAGGTACAGATGTATGACAAGATTTAGATTAGGGGTTTGAATAACATCTCTGTAATGTGTGGTGCAGTGGCAACCCGGACCACTGCACTGTGACTGAGGTTGGCGCTAATGACCAAGTTGTCGACGCGCCAATAAGCCTCAATCCCCCCCCCCCTAATCAGCATAAGCTTTCACGTTAGCCTGACGAAACCAAAATAATGCTACACATTTCCAACAGAATTCGGCAAAAACATGGCTGGCGTATAGCAAGCTTATATGGGACACTTCCTCACCCTTCGGTACTTATCCCTAAACAACCACCCTTACAACGTCAACAACAATGGTCATCAAGTTTTACGAACAATACAATGCTATTTCTGCATACGAGCACACGTGATTCAATTCTACCAAGAAGTAAGCCTCACCTGTTTATGACTGACTCAGTACGTCAAAACGCGTCATCAACAAAAGACACTATTAAAGCTGGAAAGCAGCACCACCTCAATCCACGTAGTGACACTACACTAACTTACGTGTCACAATTTGAAATGAAATCAGTGATCCACACTCCGAGTTTGCTTCCAAAACTGATACTATCAAGTTTAAATATTAGCTTATGTTGGACCACTTATTCGAATGATTTCTGATAGTCAAAGTAAACAACGTCCGTATTTATACTGACGTCTAAAGCACTTAACCACAAATCAAGTGTACGTAGAAGCTGCCGTGTCACGGAGAGCCTTGGCATAAGACCAAATTGGTCAGAATTAACAAATTGGTCCGAATTAATCTAACAATATTTCTCCAAATAATCCAGCATATACTTAAGAATAATACATTCATTGATTCTGTGCGGAACCACTGTCAGAGAAATCTGACGATAATTTTTTACACTAGTCGTGTCTCCGTTTTTGTAGATCAGGATTACAAATGCAGAGTGACACATTTTTTGGTAGAACACCTACATGGAGCAATAAGGTCAAAAGTCTGAAAAGTGGGTAGAAGATTTCATTGCTGAGTTGTTTATAAAAGAAAGTTGTAATTCCTTCCGGACCTACTACGTGACTAGGTTTTAGATCAGATAAAGACTTCGATAAAGATTGGTGGGAAAAAGAGAACTGAATTTCAGTTAACAGGGTGTATGGTTTCAATGAATAGTTGGGGAGATTTTCGCCATCATCTTTAATCCCATTCGAAACAAATATCTGATTCAAAATCTCAGCTTTTTGTACAATATCAACAATGGAGTTAACGCCTGCCCTCAATATGCCAAGAATTGGCAAATCTGAACAACATTTATTTTTCTGTCTACAGACGTTGCTGGGATTGACAAAGAGAGTGTAAGATGCACCTGGAAATATACAATGCATCGGTCACTTGCGCTGAGATGATCACCCACAGACACATCGAATATCAACCTCTCAAAAACCTGCGAAAACAACAGGTCAGGACCTGACCTGCGAAAACAACAGGTAAGGAATGCTTCTGCTGCGCGTTGGTTCCATAAGATGTTTATGCAGACCAAACGGAACGATTTGCTCAAGAAAGAAACTGGGGTGGAAATCTTTCGCTGAAAAACGTTTTCTATCTACAGTCAATAAAATGAAATCGCCAAATACAATGTTAGAGTAGGCTGACCTAACTGCTTTGATAATCATGCGCTCAATGAAGATATCGTTGTAATTGCCAGGAAGGTAGTCCTGAATAAAGTTTATTTTTTGCTTTGGTAACGAGACTAACAATGCCTCAATTTCAATTGATCCACCATCGCAAACTACCTCCAATCTGCGATGGTAGAAAACAGCGAGGCAGCCACCCCTAGATGGTCTGTCAAGTCTCAGAATTCTAATCGGCAATGAGCTACTCACCATGGGGTTAGTCAGACTGGCATTCAGCCTAGTATCCCTTACAAAGCTGAGATCAATCGTACAGACCAAGTGCGAATAGTGACCAAAGGCTGTAAAGCAGATGCTGTGTCCATATTTGTGTCCAACATTTTGTACCAAAACCGCTTTACGGCACGAACCGATTCAAATGAAATGTTCGGGTGAAAATAATGGCCGAAAATTGCTTCCCAAAAACTGTTTTTGGGCCGTAATTTCTAAATATTTCATCAGGTTGAACGCAAATGACTTTGCTAAAATTCAAGCTGGTGGCTAAAAATGGTGTCCAAAAACAGGTTTACGGCAGTTACAGCCAAATGTGTGAAGCGATTCGAATGAAATTTGGTAGAAATACTCATTGAAATACAGCTGAACGAAGTACGTACTGGATTTTATACCAGTTGATACGAATTAAAAATGGCGGCCTAAAATGGGGTTCATTTTTTTGCTTGTAATACCTAAATCGTTCAACAGATTGAACACAAACTGGTTAAAAATATTCAGAATTACATGTTCATCAAAAAAGGTTTTATTTGAAGTTTGTAAAATCCAAGAGAGTGGCTGAAATGCGTCCGGAAGAGAATTTGTGTTTGTAACTTGTAAACAGTTTATCAGAGTGAACAGGAATAGGTTACGAACAATATTCCAAATTAAGTTATCTCAAAAAGAAAGATCTTACTGAATAATTTTTTCTGGCTGGAAAATTTTTTTTGTCTATCCATGCGTACTGGATAAATGGCTGACTAAAATGGATTTAAAAAATATATATTACAAGCCAAAAACTAAAGTCTCGTGGCTGAAAGACATATGCAACCTATTAATTTTTATCTTTCAATTGGGGTAGATTATTTTTCCCATTTACGAGTGTTAAAAAAAGTATAGATAGTGTTGTAACATATAAGAGCAACATACAAATATACACATACCCTTTTGGCGTTTGTATTAGCGTTGGGCTACTCAACACATTCTATACAATGATATAGAAAAGTACATTGAGATGACAATGTTAGCGGAAGTTATTTTCTTTTAATGCCCACTTCCCAAACAGGTTTATTTATTTGCTGCCGGTTTTTTAGAGTTTGTTCCTTAATATCATAAGTTGGATATGGGATAGATTTAATGTATAAACGACTTTATCCACACATGAGAGTTAATACAGTAGCAGTATGTTGGCCCTCCACTAGATTGCGTCACTTGTCATTAAGCTTGCATTATGAGCAACTAGGCCTATTATTTGCGTCCGAGAAAATCAACTGACCAATCTTTAGGTACCTAACCAGGCTGAACTAGGTCAAGTATGGAAAGTAATTTTTCCTACGGCACGAAGTGATCAGAAAATTACAAGTGAAACTAGGCGTGATTATTTGAAGTAGCAAGTCCCTCCCTAAACTCGCCCAAATCCAGTCCTTGGTAAAATATATAAGCATGAGAAATATACTTTATTGCAAGTGGAAAGTATATGTACCTGAAGTCCTTCCACAGTCGACAAGTTCTTCGGATGAAGATTATTCAGGCTCTCTGAAGCAACTCTAGCCTGTTAAATTTGAATAAAACTTCATCAACAAATGATTTTGGTTAAGGTTAGCAAAGTATTGTAAATCTCTTTAATGTAACCTACAAAGATGGTGATGTGCTTATACCTTAAAGATGAATTTTAGGAACTATTATAGGGTCTAAAATCAGCCACATGGGAACCACCCATGCAGTTGTTTTTCGAGTTGCAGTTATTTTAAAACATTAGATGCAGTAAGACTTTAGCCTTTTACGGTGTCTCTTTTAACGACTGGTTTTTAATTACACTCGGAAAATTTCACACCTCCTTAAAACTTTTCTCTACCAAAAGTGTTCACTAAATCGCTTGCACCGGATCATTGTTATCCACGGAATTCCTTACGTTTTCGATGTTGTTAATCTCGCACACACTAATGTCTCAATCATATTGTTGATATGTTATCTCCCCTCTGCAGATCGTTGACTACACGGAGCAAGCAAACGCTGATTGGTATTTTATCTGGTGATTGGCACTGTGAAACACTTGATTAACCACAATACAAGGTTTCTGATTTTTAGACGTAAAATCCAAGTTTGTTGCTACTGCAAAAAGGGCCTTTATGGACAAGTCTTGGCAATCAGGCAACGGTCAACCATTTTAGCAGCAATCTGGTCCCAGGATCGTACTAAACGTAGGCTACGCCAGCTAACAGTAACCAAACGTACAGTTTGAACCCCAGACACCAACTAATGACCATGCCGTATTTATGTCATCCACTAACAACATAAACCCGGGTAGTGGATTACCTGTTGCCATCAGGAGTGTTGTAGTATTATGGTGACCAATGACGTAATTTCTTTGCATATTGACCAAGTTACCCTAACAATGAGTGGGATGCATTCTGCAACCCTGCTAAGCTGGTTCAAGGAAGTATGTCAGAAAGATGGTTGAATTCAGGGTTTATTTCCAGGTCACACGGTCTGTCCTTAGAGATTGTGTCCGAGGTTTGAGGATGCTCTAGGTTAGGTTGTAGTAGAGTGGCACAATTCAGGTAGACTTGTTTCTGGTTAGAGACTAACAGTGGTAGTCTTGAAACCCACTTAGCTTAAAGTACATACTTAAGTGCCAGTTCAGTAGTCTGAGAATCCCCTTAGAACTGGCAAGCCCTTAAGGTTGAGTATCTTCCAAGTGTGCTGTGGAATACCCTTAAGTACCAAGTTGGTAGTGCAGTGAAGCTCTGAGGGAAGATCCAGGACGAGCAAGAGCTCTGAGATCGTCGAGGCCGAATTGGTTCCCATATAGTAACACTATCCTGAATAACATTTCAGGCTTTGTTACAGGAAGCTGAAACAATTTTCCTCATTGGCATAGCACTATTACTGGAAAGATACATCCTGCATAGAAATTCGATTCCAACAATGCAGCAATTACTAATTGCAGCAAATTACTTAGCTACAGGAAGCATCCAACAAATTGTAGGTGACTGTGGAGTTATCCCAGAAAACCGCTTCGCATTGTGTAGCAAGGGTCGCCAGGATCATTGCTGCTTTATGGGAACGGCACGTTCAATTCGCCGTTGGCAACAAACTCACAGCATTGCAATAGAGAACTCATATACAGAGCAAGATTTCCAGATGTCGTAAGTGTCGGACACTTTCACACACATCTATCTGTGCAGCAGGTGCAATGAACAGACAGGTATTTCGTAACAGGAAGGTTACGTTGCCTGGGAATGTAAGCAATTTACGAATATGTACTGAAGACCTCTTTTCACATGTTGAAGCCCGTTATTATGGGTCAGCCCATGATAGTTGTATTTTCATACAGTAACGTCTGTGTGCAGACCTTTAACGTCTGTGGTCATCGTGGCTGAGTGGTGATAAAGCTCAGCCTGGTTGCTGAAGGTTTGCGGATCTGGTCGAACCCCTGGAAAGGGGACCTTGGGTAAGTCCCCGCCAGGACTGCCAGCCAGGGTAGCGTGAGAGGCTACCATGCTCCTTCACGGCTATGGGAACTATTCTGGCCCATTCTGGACAATCTTCCGGCCCCTACGATGATCGGAAGTTTCCCGGATCAAATCCCCGGGTTGGTACCTCCCTTTACCAGACATTTCTTCTTCTCTAAAAGTCTGGTAATGTTCAAAATTGAGCCGGTTTAGCCACACAAGCATTAAATTGCTTCGGCTGACTAAAGGCTCAAAAGAAATTAATTGTTAAAAACAAAACATAAAAAAAATTACAAGGGTTGCTACCGGACAACAGTGGCTGTCTAATCAGCGTGGTTGCCTGAATCCTGTGCCTTCTTTGGGAGCGCTAAAAACCCTGAGTAGAAGTCTCAGCAGTGAAGATACAGAGGGATGGCCCTCCTTTTTATCTCACGTTTATTATGTGGACTATCTTTGCATCTACTTCATTGTCATAGAGATTATTTAGTAGCAGGATCTAGTCACTGCACAGACCAACCACCTTTTATGTGAAGTGGTCAGGTTCGTTTCCTCAACTGCCACCACCTGGTTTTAGAACTTTTTGTCTACATTTTCCCATGAAAGTAAGCGCCATTGCAACAATGTTCTCCCAATATTTCTTAGCTGTCCTTTGTCAGTTTGGTATTTTTGCAATACCAATGTTTTTCTAAAAGACAACCGCAATTGAAATGATAATTATGTTAGGAACTTATGAAGTTTCACGAAGTTTCAAATAGTTTCGTCTGCTACATTATTGTATTCCAGGTTCAGGTAAGGCTAATAAAGATAACATTACCGTTTTTATACGATTAAATTCTGAGTAACGTTTTTATGTCATCACTTCACATATCTACACAGTTTACAACTTTCTGTCGTCAGCCACTCAACCATCAGCCCACTGAAAATTGTCAGTATTGCAACACACCAAAGAAAACGAAAAGGTCTTCATTTTTTTTCACTTGCATCACACAATTTCACTAAAGTTTGTGAAACATTCTACTAACACACAAGCACATCTGGGTCTGCACAATTTATTCGTGCCTCCCCTCCATCAGATTTAAACAATTACGAAATTACGTTGTCAATTCAAAAAAATTATTTAGATATAAAAACTGCATAATACATCATGACAGACTTAGGCATGGTTCTTATAAAATTCCTGTGTGGTGCAGTAAATATGATAAATCAAATTCCGATTACTATTTGCTAAATATATTTAATGCCATAACCTCTATATTACCCATCAGATGGAAAATTTGCGATCGGACGTGAAAAAGTATTTCTACCTCACGGGATTTTTTTCGATATAACGGGCATTTTTTCCTATTACGTGGTATTTTTTTCGATATAACGGGATTTTTTTTGTCTCATAAACACTACATTATTCAAAAACAAAACTTGCAAGCTCAAGAATGTAAGGCAAGCTTTTCTACTACATCAAAGTCAAAGATTCCACTCTTGAAAAAAAAACAGTAATTATATTAAGACTAGCATCCTTTTTAAGCCCTAATTTTGTTTTCAGACGCCTCTAGTTTTTTGAAACTACATTGATTTAAATTGATTCTGTACCACCATAAACAATGGTGTAAAATGAGTCACAGTATGTTAGGAAATTGAAACTTGCGAAGGACTCTTCTTATGATATAACAATCAATGCTAGTGCTCAGCTGGCGTTTTGTAGTCTAATTTTCACTTCCTTTCCTAGTCTAATAATACACTTCCTAGTCTAATAATACACTTCCTAGTCTAATAATACACTTCCTAGTCTAATAATACACTTCCTAGTCTAATACACTTCCTTTTTGTTGTAGTAATAAAGAAGGAAGTGTCAAAGTTTTCCTTCATTTATTTCTAATACCTAAAATAGTACCAAGACAAAAAAATTACTCTTTACGTGGGCTCTACTCACAAGTATTTTCACACTTAGTTAAGTCATAAAATAACACTAATTCGTTTATTTTACAGGGCGGTCAAACTTAGGTAAAACCGAAAATAGTTTTTCGTCCAACAGGACAGGGGAGAGGGGAGGAAAGTATAACTGTATAATTTTCTTCGTTAGTCCAATAGCAAGATTAACAGAGCTCAGCACAAAATACAAGTAGTGCTGGACAAAAAAAAAACACATAAAAACTACTAATCATAATTTTTTATAAGCCCTCGTGGGCTCTTTAACTCTTTTGTGCATGGAGCCCTCGAATAAGAGCAGCTACTATTAGTATCCTCTTTTGCCTTTTTCTTTCTTTATTTTCTACTTTTAAAATGACTGCCCAGTCTCTTCTTTCCTTATCGTTACTAGTCCTGGGGGATGAAAAGGCATTTCATCTATCTTATCACTGAGTATGACGTGACTTTATGGCATATTTATTTCAGAAAATGACTGGGCATGCTCCTCTTTTCTTATAGATATTAGTCCTTAGTGAGAACGGGGATGAAAAGGCAACAGAAATATCATCTACCTTATCACTGATTACGATATTCTCTAGTTGGAGATTTTATTCTGTCTGCAGCAAAGTTGGGCTTCAACCATGAAAGGGATATTGATTTAATTTTAAAAAAAAAATCAAAAACCGGAATCTTGGTTTGCTGTCTTAAACAAAGAAGCTGTAAGAAATTTATTAGTGAAAAATTTACCTTCTGCAGTATTTGTTGTTCACAATCTGTCTGGCTGAGAACAGTTTTTCAAAATAATTCATAGTCTCAATACGGGTTTCTGTTTAGATAATTCTGTTTGCACAGGGCTTTTTAACAAGAGTAAAATGAAAGGGTAAGGAGAGAACGGTATTGTTTTTTATAATTCAGAAAATGTAAGGGGCAGACATAAAATGATGATCGTTGTAGATTTATATAATTGTGGCTGGTCGTCGAATTTAGCTTAAATAGAGCTTTACAGAAAAACAGTAAACAGCTAAGTTAACTAAAAATTACACCAATTTATATATTTTAAAAATTACTAGTGCAATTTGTTGTCAAATAAAAGATAGCCCCCTCCCCCCCCCCCCTGCAGCATCCCTAGTACAAGTGGTGGCCTCTAGCTGAACTGTACACACCAAGTATGAAACGAGGAGGGGTTTTCCCTCAAGACAATCCCGTCATGTCTCAACTTGCTAGGTGACAATATGACCGACTGAACTGCTTTATGGTATGGAATGCGACGCCCCTTTGACATCACACAAAATGGCCGACCGAAACGTATCATAGATGAGAGAGGAAACCCAAGCCACTTAACAATAAAAGGCAGAGAAACCCCTGTATTACGTCAAAGCTCTGTCAATTGCCCTGCTTCCATGGAAGTCCATGATGCACACCCGTCAACAACTATAAGCCCACTTATTAACTTCTGATTATCTACTAGCACGTCTGATAGCCCAGTGGCTAATATCACTGGCTTCCACCCCAGCTTCGCGGATTCAAGACTCACTCCAGCCCAGTGTAAGAAAAACATTTTTCTTCACTCTGAATAATAAATTTATAGAAAATGAGAAAAATACCAACTGAGAACTGAAGGCCAACTGTAGTGAGCCAGCGAGATTCAAGATGGCCGCTGCTATGACTAGCAACATTAGATGGTCACCAACATTAAAGATGGCCACCTCGAACGTAGATAGCCACAGAGATCGAAGACGGCTTGCCAAGTGGCTCAGCCGTTCCTAATCTGCAGAGTGAGTCATCCTAGCTAATCAGCAGTGTGTGTCATCCTTGCTAATCTGCAGTGTGTGTCATCCTTATCTAATCAGCAGGTTGACTAATCCTTATCTAATCCGTGACATAATCCTTATTTCATGAGCTATGTCATCACTTCCAGGGGTTTATCTTATCTCTTATCATATCTGTGATCTGTATTGCTTATGCCAAATAGGCTTTTTTCTCTTTCCTATAGACATTATCAATCGAAGTGATAAGTTAGACATTAGCCCACAATGCTTACAACGCTACTGATCAAGTACATCTGTTATAAACAACGTCTTAGTTACATATGGAAAGCGAGGTCCATTATGAGATATCTTACCATTGTTGTGATATTATCTGCAACAGAAGATATAGCAAATAAACGGTACAAAAATATGCAAGCAATGTACAAATTGGCAGCAGTGATGGAATCAAAGCTATTCCTGTTCACCGCTGTATAGGAATGCATACATAACTCAATGGCTAGGCGTGGCAACATTCCAGTAATTAGTAGTGAGAAGGCGTATTGAACAGCCTCTACCATTTTGTATAATTCTTTGTATTGGTCGTGAACATGGTGAAGGTATTCACTCAAAACTGTTGTGTTATTAGCAAGGGCTTCGTTTAATTCCAAATTAAGAGTTGACAAGCTTTCAGCACATAATGTAGCAGTAACAACGAAAAAGACACTGACAAAGACGTCATGGCTGCATTCTATGCAAAGGTAGCATAATTCTACTACAGGATTTGGCATTCTCATTGCATTGCGTGTGAAAACCGCTAGCTGTACGATACAGAGGACGAAGTGAACTACAGTGGTTTTCAGTAAGAAATTTCCTTTTTTAATTTTTCCTTTCAGTAGTCTTTCGGCACCGTTTAAAGACTGAAACAAATTCAGAAAACGCTTCTCTGCAAAAATGAAAAAAAATATCACCGTAATTATAAAGCTCATGGGTATCATGTACCCTGCGATATGAACCATGATTCGCACATGACTGTATAATTGGCTTGCCCTTGAATATACCAGATACATTTCAATTATGCAGATACAAATAAAGAGTACCCTGGTTATTAATTTATACAGAAAACTCGCTATCTGTTTCCAGCTGCGGGAAGTAATATCTTTCGGTGCAACTGTGCTGATGTCCCACGAAATAAGACCAAGCACTTTCCCCAACAACACCTCAGGTCGACATAGTTCGCAAGCGATTGATTCGCTTGTTATAATGGGTGCCGAGTGGACAGTTAAAATGTTACGTGGACAAATTCTGCTAAGCATGGCTTTTCAGTTATTCAGCACTAAATGTTCGTCATCAGTAAGTGGTCTGCAAAAGAAAGTTAATATTGTGGTTAAGAAATAATTGAAATCAGCCAACAAAACTGATCACCTTGAGCCTTGATGGCAAGGTTATCCTTTTGAACTGGTTTTTGTTCTAATTAATGTCCAGCTTACCTTGTTTGTCGGGATTGTCTCGGAACAACATTGCCAAACTACAACAATGCTGTTAAACGATGGGTTTTTGAAACCCAAGAAGATTCAAACCAATCATATGCTTTTCCTTTTGGTACTTTTAGAAAGCAAAACTGGTCTGTGCTTACTTCTTATGGATATATATGGCTGCAAAACTGGACTGGTGCTTACTTCTTATGGATATATATGGCTACAAAACTGGTCTGGTGCTTACTTCTTATGGATATGTATGACTGCAAAACTAGTCTGGTGCTTACTTCTTATGGATATGTATGACTGCAAAACTGGTCTGGTGCTTACTTCTTATGGATATATATGGCTGCAAAA
>JAHWFP010017349.1:3077-22106 GCA_023313725.1 Lithobius niger | reverse complement strand
GCACAGATTAATGGTCAAAGTGGTCGGCTAACAGCTAAGAGGATACAAGACCCACCAAGTTGCACTTAAATGTACAAATGTCATCTGATAATGTGAAAGAACTATAATGGGAGTCGTATACATTTCTTATTTAAGGTAATTACTAGCTGGTAACCCAGTGGCTTGCGAACTATTTCTCAGGCGGCATTGATGTTGCTGACTCACGAACTCTTTCTCGGGCGGCATTGCTGTAGCTGACTATCACGAGCTATGTCAGGCGGCATTGCTATCACTGACTATCACGAGCTATATCGGGCAGTATTACTGTTGCTGAATCACGAGCTATTTCTCAGGCGGCATTGCTATCGCTGACTATCATGAGCTCTATCAGGTAACATTGCTGTCGCTCACTATCACGAGCTATATCAGGCAGCATTGCTATTGCTGACTATCATGAGCTATATCAGGCGGCATTGCTATCATTGAATATCACGAGCTATATCAGGTGGTACTGCTGTTGCTGACTATCACGAGCTATATCAGGCGGTATTGCTACCGCTGACTATCACGAGCTATATCAGACGGTATTGCTATCACTCACTATCACGAGCTATATCCGGCAGTATTGCTATCGCTGACTATCACAAGCAATATCAGGTGGTATTGCTGTTGCTGACTATCACGAGCTGTATCGGGCGGTATTACTGTTGCTGAATCACGAGCTATTTCTCATGCGGCATTGCTATCACTGACTATCACGAGCTATATCAGGTGGCATTGCTGTCGCTAACTATCACGAGCTGTATCAGGTGGTATTGCTGTTACTGACTCATGAGCTATTTCTCAGGTGGCATTGCTATTGTTAACTATCACGAGCTATATCAGGTGGCATTGCTGTCGCTGACTCACAACTATTTCTCGTGTGGCATTGCTGTCGCTGACTATTACAAGCTATATCAGGCAGTAATGCTATTGCTGACTCACAAGATATTTCTTAGGCGGCATTGCTATTGCTAACTATCATGAGCTATATCAGGTGGCATTGCTGTTACTGACTCACAACTATTTCTCGGGCCGCATTGCTGTCCTGACTATCACGAGCTATATCAGGCGGTATTGCTGTTGCTGGCTCATGAGCTATTTCTCAGGCGGCATTGCTATTGCTAACTATCACGAGCTATATCAGGTGGCATTGCTGTCGCTGACTCACAACTATTTCTCGGGCGGCATTGTTGTCGCTGACTATCACTAGCTATATCAGGCAGTATTGCTGTTGCTGACTCACGAGCTGTTTCTCAGGCAGCATTGCTATCCCTTACTCGTGAGCTATTTTTCGGGTGACATTGCTGTGACTGATGATGATGAGAATTCGCTGGCTTACAATATGAGTTGATTATACAGGGTGTTTCATGAGTCTGGCAACACATGCTACAGATATATTAACTGCTCAAAAAGTTTGAATGTCATCCTTCCATTAGCGAAATTTTTTGCTTTGCATGTAAAAAAAATCATAAACTTTTTAGATTTTATCCATGTGCTCCAGTAGATGGCGTCTATGCTCACTCATAATTAAGTCTACAATAGTCGAAAGAAAGACCCCACAGAACCAGTTGGGCAATAGCCGAAAGGTAGAAACGACAGTGTTAACGAGCGGCCCACACGGAAAAGTTGAGCCTATGCCAATTTTACCGCGCCACTAATTCGTTGTGGTTATCGCTAGCAAAATATGAGAAAGCAATTTTTTATCCGTATTTGTTTGTACATGCGTCAAATTATGCGTGAGCATGGATGAAGGGTTAAATCAAAACAGAAATGTGAGATATTTCGCTCTCTTTTCACGGTCAAAACACGACAGGACAAAACATCTACAGCTACAGGACAACACATGAACTTAAAAAATGCGTAACAACTTTTTTTCCCGTAATTAATTCTAGCAATTAACTCTGTTTCTTTCCTGAGGACAAAACGTATTTATTTGATGTATTAAAAACAATAACTCACAACAGATAATGGAATACAAAACAGGCATTTGCATTAAAGAATTCATCCTTGAGACACACTAACCTAACACTTTGATGGGACTTTAACGCTAACATTCTGTTTACTAGCTGCGTGCACTGCCTACTATGCTACGAGAGAAACTAATAAACAGTGTCCAAGTTAGGCTGAAGTCTGTAAACTGGGTTCATCCCAGCTAGAAAGGGTTCGAATCTACGTCGCACCAGTTATCCTTTCTTTGTTTCTTTGCTTGTTTTTTCTTTCTCAGGTTAGTGCATCTTGTATTCACTTAAGATTATTCTTCAATGCAGACTGTTGCTTCGTGATGCTGCTGTGAATGGGTAAAATGAGTGATGCCGTCTATGGTCGAATCGGCAAATAGTATGAGAACTATATTTATACGTAATTCTCCAGGTCGAACATTCTCAAGATAAGATAAGATTTATTCTCGAATGAAGAAAAAGAACTTAAATGGGCATAATCAGATGCCAATGGTGAAAATTAAGGAGTTAGGAATTCTAGCTGATTCACTCTTCTTCAATTTGTAACCAACATATTGAAATACAAATTTACCTGTTGCCTACACTCGAGCCATCATTATAGTTGTTTACGTCTTCAAACCAATGGATTAACAGACTTAGGTATAATCACATAATAATCACTCAGCTGTAAATAGCCGATTCTGACTAGAACTGGTTTGCTGTTTTAAATTTGAGTTGCATTACTCACATAACTGTACATGCAGGTGTGCAACTGTATTAAGTAATCTCTTGGATATAATTTCGCTGCTGGCTTATTTCCGGTGTTCTTTACAAGATAATCAGGACTTTAAAAAAAGTAAGGTGGGTGCTTTTACTGCACAAAAGTTCGTCAATTTGGGCGCTGTAATTCATCCAACGGTGGCACAGAACCTTAACACCGTTCTTCACCCTTCCCTCACTCCTAATGGAGCTCTGCTATTGTACCTAATCGAGTTTCTGCTATTGTACCATGAACTCCCCCCCCCCCCACCCACCCACATTTTGAAATAAACCCTCACACGAAAGAAAGATCACATAAAAATCTAGTACCTAATTTCACATATTTACAACATACCGGAGGCCATATTGAAAAGGAACAAAAACCCTTCAGATTTATTGTATTTTAACGCTCTTTAAAGGCACAGATGTTCAAAACCAAATGTGGTTGTATAATTACCTTGAGTGTTTTATGAGTCGATCATACCTGAAGATTTGATGCGCTCCCATTCAAATCCATATCACCAGAAGGCGAGAAAGACAATTTTGCTAGTTTAAATTCGAGTAGCCACACGCACTGGGGTGTCAGATTCAATAGGCGTCTTTGTCCCGGCAATACATCTCTAGATTTCACATACCGGGTTCAATCCTGGTGAAGAGAATGTGCATATAAGAGTTTTTCTCCAGTTGTTTCCTACCCTTGTATGAGAGTTTCCTCTGGGTACTCTGCTTTTCTCTCTCATGCAGCAAAAAAACAGTTGACACGGTGGTGGTTCCTTCCACTTCACATCCGCAGCTTGGGCCTTCGTAACGCTCTACGCTTCCTGGCTGACACCTTCTATTATTATTATTTTTTTTGTTGAAAACTCGAAGTCATTTCATGTGTGTAATTAAATTATTCTTAATGCTGAAAAACATTTCGCTAATAAATTGTAAAGTTTCTAAACCACTTTAAACTGATAAATAAATACCAATTTGATACCAAAAAGGAAAGAGTACGATTGATGCATTAAATTCGATTAATGACAGTAAATAAATTAAAACATGAAATAAAAAAATTATAATTGAATAAAATTCTATCTAGACTTTGAATTTTAGATACTATGCATTGTTTCGTTTTTACATGTGAATAACAAGTAAGTAATATGGATGCTATGTGCATATATTTTTTATGTTACGACACTGATTTAAATTTTGTAACATTATAACACTTGTATTGGTGCACGTATAAATTATATGAATTTCGTGCACCAATACAATTATATTAATACATAATAATAATACATAGTAATTAAAAGTTTACAGTATTTTAAAACTAGTTCGTTATTAAAAAAATGAACTAATGTATTAATCCATTGAGAATCATAAGTGTGATTTTGTGTAAATATTTTTGTATGTATAAAAAGTGTATGTTTCTGTAAATAATTTTTGTGTGTATTACGTGTTAATTTATATTGTAGCTTAACATTTTTTAAAATTTAAACTTCAGGTCTTGTGCACAGAAAATGTATTATTATTATTATTACTATTATTATTATTTATTAGAAATAAACGAAATAATAATTAAGACATTAAATGAAGGGAAACATGTGGGTACAGTTCTAGGGGATATACAGAAAGCGTTTGATAGTTTTGATTCTGATATTCTTTTTTAACAAATTTGAGAAAATACTGTAGAACTAAGAGAAAATCTCTATAATATTATTAAAAGTTACTTATGGAATAAAAAAATGTTAGTTAAAATAAAGGAAAAAAGTAGCTATTTTAATTTCAAAATTTAGTGTACCAGAGGGATCTGTATTGGGCCATTACTTTTCCTAATTTATATAAATGACGCATCAAATAATACTGAAAAAACAAATCTTTTTCTTTTTGCAGATGATACTATATGATATCGAGACACTATAACTATGAAGAAATGATAAATAATCTAATTAATGACTTTAACCAATTAAATAACTGGTTTATTGAGAATGAACTATTCATTAGTAAAGAGAAATCCGTACAAATGAATACCGCAGTGCCAAAAATGGAAAAAAAAACTGAAGAAACTTTAATTGGAGCTAAAGGAAACAACGAAGTATTTAGAAATGGAAATAGATACAAACTGAAATTTTAAAGCACATATACTTTTAATAAAATGCAAACTTAGAAAATTTTTATCTAAGAAACATGCATACATTGGATAAAAGAAATTAAAAATCTAGTATGAAACATGGATTGAAAGTATTTTAAGATATGGTATAGATCTGTATGGTTTTGCACCAGAGTATTTAATTGGTAGCTTACAAAATATTCAAAACAAAATAATTAAACTGTTATTTGGTAATGGGAAAACTAAATCAAAAGAAATATACAAAGAAGTGTAGATCATGAAAATAATAAAATTGCAACATTATATAATAATTACAAAAAAATATTATTCAAATACATACAAAACAAAAAATGAACACAGACGGAATAGATTAAGATTAATGACACTGAAATACATGCTGCCAAGATGGAACAAGGTATATGGAAAAAGAAAGTAAAAAATGCAAAACTAATGAATTATTGCACAATAAAAGACTTAAAGGTGAACTTAAGAGATGACATTTTTTCTAAAACAATGTTTTCAGTAAATAAGCAAAAGTTAAAACTTTTGTATTGTAATTTAAAAAAGTTATTATTATTAAATTAATAATAATAATAAATTAGAATGTTAAGAAAGAAATTCCTAGCATCATTCAACAAAGTGTTTAAGAGAGAGTGCAACTCCTTTGGTTATCTCAATTCTGACTACTAGATGGTGCCAGCGTCTACAACGTATTTCAGTTACGATCTTAGTTCCAATTTTTCTCAGTTATTTTACAACATAATAGTGCCAATCTTGTTTCTAATGAAAGAAAATTGCCTAGCGAAGTGTGGAGGCAAAATTATCTAAAATATATTTTTGTACTTTGGAGCAATATTTTAAGGTTGGCTGATTGAAAGATAAATAAAAACTGTAAACGTGATTTCCATCCGATATCTAGGAATCAAATCCTTTTCTTCATTAAAAAAGTGTTACTGATTTAAAATTAAACAACAAAATACTATAATACGCAGGTGTTATTTGAAAAAATCGTACCTACTCTAATCAGATTCAAACGCAGAACGGATGTTAAATGTGACGAGGCTTGTTTACTAAGAAGGGCTAGATAGCAGTTCCAACGCTCGTCAGATCCGTGCGTTCGGAAATCTGAGCAAAATGACCTTACATATATGTATGGAATGCTATCGACGTAAAACTACGGCATAATTCATTGATAAATTTTGCAGCCGAAAATCCATCTTTCCCGTTCTTGGATTGCATTAGTTGCCCGAAAGAGTGGGAGAACTAGAAAATAATAGTATGTTTATGTTCTTGTAAGCTGACTTGCATAAAAACAAAACCTTGTTCAAAAATGATTTATAAAGGCAGAATTTGCCGCAAAAAATACTAGGTAAAAAAAAAACATGTCACTTTCCGAGGATTAGTCTTATGTCCCCAGAACTTTTTGTGTTGTGATTTGTCTGTTATTTCATGTTACATTATGATTGGACTGGCGGCAGTGGCTAGCAAGCCCTGCAATTCCAAAATGAAGTTCTGTGTATTTATTACTTATAATGTATTATTTGTTCCAGCTGGGGAAGTATGCCCCCCCCCTCACCAACCCCCACTGACTCCATAGTTTGTCAGTCCCACCCTCCCGACTGAATAGTTGCCATTGTTGAATAACTTTCATCCCCCCTATAATTCCCCGCTTCCAAATAATTGTCAACCCCCCCCCCCCCCTTTCGCTTTTGTAATTGCGCCTTTACGGAATATTGACGTTAACTTTTGGTTCAGGCACGTCATAGCGAAATATAGCAGATACAGTAGAAAATAACGCATGACCCATCCGACCGGGAAATACTACCGACGAGGATGATTTTTTTTTCATCTGATGGTATTTCTTTTCGCTCTAACGGTAATGTTTTCTATCTGAGCGCAGGATTTTTATTCAATCTGGTGGGAATTTTACTTTCTACATAAAGGGAATTTCCGCATGTTATTAGAATGCCTTTCATTATTAGTTACTAATGCTAAGAGCGTCATTTAAAACGCACTGTTGAGTAGCCTAACAAAATACGCAGCCGCGAATGCTACACCACAGCTAGGGTTGACGGCAGAGCCTCTCTCCCCTCCCGACTCCCTTTCTGTACGAGACTTAACTTTGTTTTGTACGCGTTTCGTAAGCGCTTCTTTTAGCGTACTTATATTCCCCACCGGCCTATTTTTCCCAGATGTTTTTACGACTGTCATTATGTTGTGACCGAAACTGCAGGAATGCACAGATTGTACTTTACCAAAACAAAACACCTATCAACAAATGCAAAAATATGTAAATCTACTTCGGATTAGAAAGAAAAAGAGTGAGGAGGAATATTCTACAAATCGAAGAGGAGGGTAGCCAGTCAGATAACCCCGACCTACATGGAGTGATTATCTTTCTACAACTTCGTAATTTTACAACTGAGGGGGAAAATGGGTCGAAAAGCAAATCGATCCACACCATACCCATCGAAATCAAGAATAAAGTCGATTTCTGATATAAAATTGAATTTGTCACGGAATTTGTTTTCCGTATAACGGGAATGTTTTTAAAAGGTATAGCGCGGGCAAAGCGGACACTTCCCTTCCAGAGGACGCTTCCCTCCCTCTGGCAGCCCTGAAAGTTAACGGGGGCGGGGGGGGGGGAGTTGGACAGCCGTGCTTCGTACGGGAATGATAAATGTCTTAAACTCTCCCCAACCAGAACTGCTGGAAACTCACTTCCGGAATGCACGAAGAATAAACCTCTGGCAATATGCAGCCAGAGCTGTGGAGAGCGACGCTGTGCGCAAATTTCCTTCTTTGTATAACTTTGTTTTATTTTCGTACCACTGCATCGAAATACAGGTTTACCTCACTAATTAAATAGTAAGCTAAAAATTAAGCTATTCCGTGGATTACTTTCTTCCTTAGGATTTTATATCCTCTGGATTTTCTTTATATGGTTTTATTTTCCTGGATTTCCTTTGCCGTTTAGCCACGTAACGGACTGGTCCACAGTCTTCAGCACAAAATACTAGTTGCGCCAGACAGAACAAAACATGCAAGCATACAAAAAACATGCTCCAACTTTGTGACTGAGCCTCTATGGATTGGATAGCCTGAACTTTTTTTTTTTATCAAATAGAAAAACAATTCTATCTGACGTAAAAATAAAACCTTTATCTGATGGGGAGAACTTTCCATCTGATGGGTAAAATTCTATGTGACGGCTGCAGACATTTTCTATCGGATGGATGTTCGCTCATTTCGACCTGATGGGTTTTCGGTCTGATTCGAGGTCAGCGAATCTTCTTTTTTGGGTGGGTTTGGATTTTCTTTGTACTTTGTTTAGAGAGGAGGGGGAGGGGTTGAATTTTTTGTTTTTGTTTTTGCATTGTTTTGTTCTATCTCGTAGCCCAAAGAACAAATGCTGGACAAAACCTAAACAAGTTTCAGGTAGATAATAAGGTTTCGGAAAGCCCACTTCAATAGGCCTACTGGCATTGTATTGTATTGTATTGTATTGTAAAGTATTGCCAGTGAGCTTTATTGAGTTTATAGGTACTGATACGTCCCTTGATATACGACGGGTTTGCGGTTTGTAGGGCTGGCGGGTAGAGTTGTGGCGGGTTTCTTTTTCACTTGAATGTGGGGAAGGGCAAATGGATCGGGTTGCGGGGAGCGGGGCATCGAAACTTTGTGGATCAAAATATCTTACCATTTCACCGAAAGTTCAGCCCTGAATAAAATTCGGCGAAAAGGGAATTCCCGTTTCGACAAATCCCATTTCGCAGAATCAAAATACTCTATACAAATTTAATACTGCTGAAGTTAAAGAAGCATTCCTAACTGGAAGGAATTTGTAATTAGCTGCGGTTTCTGATGTTATGTTTAGACGTAGCAAACGCAGCAGCGCGAGCGAGGCACGTAATTTGATTTGAAAATACATATTCGCAAAAACAAGAGTCGGCGAAACGGGAAATCCCGTTTTGCCGAAAATTAAGACACTGATTAGAATTCGGCGAAACGGCTATTTGATCACACATTTGATTCCCCCCCCCCCCACTTTCGAAAATATTGACTGGTCCTCGAGCAAAATATCGCAGGAAAAATTATAACGGAAATAAAAAGGCGAAGGGAGAAAGGACAAATAAAACCATATCGTCTAAAAGGATTGCCACTCACGCAAAAAGAGCTCCGGGAATTGTGTAATTGATATATGGCAGTACTACACTCCCATTATTTGATTTGTAGAACATATTGCCTCATACTCACTTTTTCGTTCTAATCCGATTAAACTAGGCTACCTGTGTCACAAATTCCAGATATATTTTTTTTGTCGATTTATAATTTGTTGATGTATATTAGTATGGGTGAAGTATTGAAGCAATTGAGCGCAATCTAAGTCAATTGGCAGCACAACGACATATAACTGCAATACTAAGGACAGTTTTACGACGATCGCGTGTGAAACGTCATTTGGCTCAGATTTCCGAACGCAAGGATCTGACGAGCGTTGGAACTGCTCTCCAGCCCTTCTTAGTCAACGTGCCTCGTCACATTAAACACCCGTTCTGCGTTCGAATCCGATTACAGTAGGTACGATTTTTTCAAACAACACCTGCATATTAGGGTATTTTGTTGTTTAATTTTAAATCAATAACACATTTTTAATGAAGCAAAGGATTTAATTCATAGTTATCGGCTGGAAATCACGTTCACAGTTTTTATTTATCTTTCAATCAGCCAACCTTAAAATATTGCTCCAAAGTACAAAAATATATTTTAGATAATTTTGCCTCCACACTTCGCTAGGCAATTCGATTCTCTTTCATTAGAAACAAGATTAGGACTATTATGTTGGAAAATAACTGAGAAAAAGTGGAACTAAGATCGTAACTGAGATACGATGTAGACGCTGGCGCCATCTAGTATACAGAATTGAGATAACCAAAGGTGTTTCACTCCCTCTTAGAACTGAAACTGGGCTTCATTGAAAAACGTTTCCCAGACATCAAGTGCATACGTGTCCACATTATAAGTTGTAGGTTGAAGTGGGAAGACTGGCTAGCTGAATTTGAAACTGCTGGTGTACAATGGGACATTGAGGTTATGACTGAAATTAACATAATGGAAAAGGAGATTAGGTTGTATAATCTAGAAAACTATAAGAAACCAAAGAGGTGGTGGTATTCTAATTTTCTATCTAGGTGTTAAAATCACCAAAGTGAATTACAAAAAAACATTAAAATAGATGACAACGATGCAATAAGTTTTACATTTCAACTTGGTGAGCAAGTGTTTGAATTAATTGTCATTTATAAAAACAGTCTGTTAGTAGAATACATTTGTTAAAGCGGAAAAAGGCTTATTTAAAAAATCAAAATCACAAACTAAATATCATCTTGGTAGGGAATTTTAATTTTAAGGTTCTAAAAGGTTTCCAGGATGAAAGTGAAATATAAAACATAGAAACTGTCTCTGATACTGTCGTGATGCTGTTAACGGTAATTTTTAGTTCAATAATTGTATTCCTCTCTACAAGACATTGCGGAACAAACTGGCTAATGATTGTGTTTACTTCAGCTTTTACAGTTTATGGCTACACCGAATACTGGCGAAAAGTTATAACGAATATTCACACCAAATATCATTTGAGAAACTTGTTTACACTGTAGGTCGTACTGCATTATAAAAACGAAGACAACGAAGCCGTATTATAAATCTGATTGTTTTGTAGGTTTCCAAATAACGCGACTCATGGGATTATTACTTTTTCTAACTTCAAATTATTGTCTTTTTGTTGTTTCGGATGAGGGCTCTTTGAATAAATTCAATCCAATCCGAACTACACCTGACAAAACACAAAACATATAATCTTTTTTAGTTGTTTTCTTAGGGTTTTATTTTTCACAAAGTGGTGAACTGTAGTGAAGGATTCTTTTGTAGTCCATTAGATAGGGACACATTCAACATATTCAGTCGGTAATGCTTCTTTGACTCTTGTTTTAAATTGGTGGTAATTCGTTGCCACTACTTCCGGTCAGATATCATTCCTAAGGGACTTAAAATACTCCTGGTTACACCATATATTCATAATTTGATATTCTGTTACGTAGCAGTCAAGGGAGGGGGAGTTAGTGGAATACCCCGTCGCTGTATACCGAGTCAGCATCTTTCCCATTCGTTATCGCGTAGAATGGCAAATTCCAAGTCGAAGAGGGAATCCCTTCCCGAGTACCAAGATGTGGCTACGAGTTTTCAAGTGATTCATTTTTCATGGCACTTCTGGAAAGTAAAAGAATTCGTGGACGTAGGCTTCGTCGAAGTGCTGGAACAGAAAGTAACCATAAAATGCAGAACGGAACTCCAAAGTCAAACGAAGGATTCCTTCTGGGAAAAGCTCTTTGTTTAATTAGCTGAAGAGGAATTGGACCACGCGGTACCAACATGTTAACTCCCACACGGTGCAACGCTTCGCCCAGGCGCGCGCACATCTATATCTTTAAAGGGCCAACTCGTTAAACTCAAAGTGAAAAGTTGTTAAATGTTACTACCACACAGTAACGCATGTTGAGGTTGAAGGCTTAAAGCAGATTTCAGCTGTTGCCATTAAAACAAAATAAATGTGGTTTATTAGGCGTCAATTTAATTAGATCACGAGCAGTAAAGATTTCTCTTAAGAACGACGATTAGGTTTATTAGATTTTTTAATGAATTTCTTTGAGCTTCATGTCATCTGAATTAAACTAATGTTAGGGCAGATTTCGAGCTCAATTCTGAACGTTACTAGACGTTTTACAACGAGAAAATTTAGAACAAAATTTTTCCTTTAATTTAAGATTTTAGAATTGATGAATTGTAAGCCACAGTAGGTAGTGTCGGGGCTTATGTTGCAAAGTCAAGGCCCGTGGGCATCAAGTGTTAATTCTTGGCACCATGGATGTTTTTTAAGAGAAGGTTATTCTGATAAAAAAAAAAAATGATGGTGCCATTTTTTCCTAACGCTAATTTTTCAACACCATGTGTGAACCACCCCCAACTTGGAACTTTTCCGATAATTTCTATTCGTATTTCGCGTTTGTTCCTAACATATTGTTCGTTCCTATAACAAACATACGCATGCTGCGATAAAGGTTATGTGCAATAATGTACTCTATAATGTACGTCCCATTACTTCTTTATATCTCCTATACGGTTTTCGAAAAAAACGCCCATTTTCGGCCATCGGGGGTTATTTAATGCCCATAGATGTCCCAATTTGCCAACTAACAACTGTTGCGTCGTTTCTAATTCAGTTGGATGACTCCAATTTGGTTAATTCGAAAGGTAGGAATATCTTCTTTGCATAGAGCGTAATTAAAAGGGTGTACCATTGTTAGTGACCGAGCTATGCCAGTTTTTCTAGGGGCTGGTATCACAGTCACCTTTCGATTTTTCGCTCACTTTCAACTTTCAACTACTATTCCGACGTTTATAATTTAGGCGAATGACTCTAATTAGATTCATTCGAAAGGTGGAAACATCTTCTTTGCATCAAGGGTAAATAAATGGGTTTACCTGCGTTAGGGACGGAGTTACGCCCGTTTTACTAGAGGCTGGTATAACAGTCACCATTATATTATTCGCTCATTTTCAACTTTCAACTTCAACGTTTGGGTGGATGACACCAATTAGGTTCATTCGAAAGGTGGAAATGTCTTCTTTGCAACAGGGGTAATTAAAAGGGTCTATCGTTGGTAGGGACCGAGTTACGCACGTTTTACTACGGGCTGGTATCACAGTCATCGTTCGATTTTTCGCTCATTTTAGACTTTGAACTGCTATTCGGACGTTTCTAATTCAGGTGGAGATTCCAATTAGATACATTCGAAAGAAGACATTCCAACCTTTCGAATGAACCCAATTGGAGTACTCCACCTAAATTACAAACGTCGGAATAGCAGTTTAAAGTTGAAAATAGCAAAAAATTGAATATTGACTGTCATACCAGTCCCTAGTTAAAAGAGCGTATCTCGGTCCCTAAGAATGATAAATCCTTTTATTTATTCTTGATACAAAGAAGACATTCCCACATTTTGAATGAATCTAATTGGAGTCATCCACCTAAATTACAAACGTCGGATTAGGAGTTGAAAGTTGAAAATGAGCGAAAAATCAAACGGTATCTATGATATCAGCCTCTAGTAAAATGGGGATAGTTCGGTCTCTAAGAATTATAGACCCTTTTAATTACCGTTGATGCAAATAACACATTCCCACCTTTTGAGTGAATCTAATTGGAGTCATCCACCTAAATTACAAATGTCGGAATAGCAGTTGAAGTTGAAAATGAGCAAAAAATCGAATGGTGACAGTGATACCAGCCCCTAGTGAAACGGGCATAGCTCGGTCGCTAACAATGGTAGACCCTTCTAATTTCACTTGATGCAAAGAGGACATTCCCACCTTTCGAGTGAACCTAACTGGAGTCAACGAACTGAATTAGAAACGACGCAATAATGTTTGAAAGTTGTAAGTTAGCAAATTGAGATGGGTATTAAATAGGCCCAAATGGCCCAAAATGGGCGTTTTTCTCGAATACCGTAAGAGATATGAAAAAAAAGTAGTGGGGCATACATTATAGAGTACATATTACCAACTTTTACCTCAACATGCCTATGTTAGTAACAAACACAAAATACAAAGAGAAATTATCGGAAAAGTTCCAAATTGGGGGTGGTTCACACATGGCGTTGAAAAATATCTTTAGAGTGTAGGAAAAATTGGCACCATTATTTTTTTTGGATCAGAATAACATTCTCTCAAAAAGTATCCATGGTGCCAAGAATTAACATTCGATGCCCACCGTATAACACATGCCCCAACACTAAGGCCCGGTTTTTTCCTGAACGTTACTAGGTGTTATAGAACGCGAAAAACGTCTGATAAAATCTAGAACACAATTTTTGCTTTAATTTAAGATTTTAGAATTTTACTAAACAACAGTTGTAAGCCCGTATTTCGCACACTATGCTCATTAAATTCGTGGTATTGCACTATCTGCGACGGCTTAATTATCATTTTACTTATAACGTTTCAGACAAAAATATGTGACGACTATGTATTTTTTTTTTATTTGTGGAAGGGGGATGCACAGAGAATTTCACGATCCAACTATAGAACTTATACTCCACACCAAAAGCGAGACACAAATATAAGCTTAAAAGGAAGGACGGCCATTTAATTTTATTTGCTTTCATTTCCAGACCTTCACTTTTGGTTAGAGTTCATAATAGGCAAATGCGTCTTATAAAGCAGAAGGCCTTACCATCTGGGATCTCCAGCAAATGATGTGGCGCTGAAGAGCTATAAAACTAAATGCAAGCAATTTGTATTTCTAAAATGCGAAAAAAGCCAAGTGACAAAACTAAGGAAAAAATTCAGTAAACCTGCAGCCAACCGATGCAGCTAAAGCGCTAAGGACAAGGCAACCTTAGCTGGAAGATACTGCGCAAGATATAAATTTAAGCAATCGCAGCAATTCTGAACAGCTTTACTTAGAAGGTAAAGCTAAAGAGATGAAAGCCACTGCTTACGTTATACAAAACTGTAGCAAAGTGAAGGAAGCAGGCCACTCCCGCCGGGTGAATCTAAATCTAGTTGAAAAACGACTTCGCAGTTTTTTCACTGGCTCTACGTCGTTGTGTTAATCCCAGTATTGGTTTCGCCTGCGTCTCGCTACACAGTGGAAGAAACAACTTTCAGTTCCTTGCAGCTTCAAGAACCTCAAAGGCTACTTTAATTTTTTAATTAGTGTTTCAAGCAAGTACTGGGAAACGTGATGGCAGCACTCCCACTTCGTTCACATTCTTGTCTCTAACCAATTTTTATTTCATGAGTAGAATATCTCCATCGCACTTCATTTTGGAGATCTTCCATGCAACGCTGTGGAAACTCATTTAAAGTTGATTCAACGTTATGTTGCTTGGCCCCTTCGCCCTACTGATGTTATAAGCATGGCTCTATGTGCAAATATGGTATGGATCACGACGTGTGTGGACCATTGCAGCTTACACGCTTCATTCAAGGTCAGCAAAGATAGAATCTTCTCCTATCCTCACTGGTCTTAGCATCACGTGGTCACCGTGGCTGAGCATTGCCAGGGCTCAGCTTGGTTGCTTGGTGATCTAGCCTGTTACTGGCAGGGGGATCCTGTCAAAGTCCCTGCTAGCTCGGTTGTATGACAACCTACAGGCTCGTCAACGGCTATCGAATCTATTCCAGCCTATTCTGGGCGGTTTCTCCCCCCCTAACCCCTCCCCCCCCCCCCCCCCCCCATCGCGATGATCGGAGGATTCACGGTTCAAATCACAGTTTGCTCCTTCCTTTACTAAAC
Source organism: Lithobius niger (assembly GCA_023313725.1). Taxonomy (NCBI): domain Eukaryota; kingdom Metazoa; phylum Arthropoda; class Chilopoda; order Lithobiomorpha; family Lithobiidae; genus Lithobius; species Lithobius niger. The sequence continues at coordinate 6,937 of JAHWFP010017349.1, read as the reverse complement.
GTCTTTCGCATTCTAAAAGGTCTAGTTGGTTTTAAAATTTAGCCGTTCATATGATTCACATGATGAAAGACTCCAACAAATGTACATTAAACAAAACAAAACAAAACCGTGACTTCTCGAGGGAGCGATTGAACGATGACGTAGTTGCAATGACAAACTACGCGAAGTTGGAATTTCGCGTGGGATACGCCAATGTAGTCGTAGGATGACAACAGACAATCTCTTAATTGTCACATTTTAAAAGGAATACCTAGCAAGGGATTGAATAACGATAGGTGAATAATTCTTGTGAATGATCTTGTTGAGCGTCGAGAAATATTGATACTTTTAATTGTTTGAAGGGTAGGTATGCCTCTTTATGGGTCAATTCAGGCGATTATCTCTCGTATATTTCAATAATCGCTCTTTTAAAACCTTAATTTAAACAGTTTTAAGAAAATTTATTAATGTTTGGTACCATTTCTGCCATTTCTGCCACTGGATGGAAGTTGTCAAGCATTATCTTCAGCCTAGTGATTTGTACGAGCCTTTTTAACTATTTTCTCCAACAGGCTAAACATTCGCTCCGACAAGAAATATAAAACAAACTTAAGATAGACAAAAGGAAAGATATGTAAACATGGATGTTGGGTTCAGAAAAGTGCGAGGGAATGGCAACATATTGCACCATTTGTTATACATTTCGTATTCTTTCTTAAAGTTGTTTGTGTGCTGTGCAGCGGGTTTCAACAGTCCTTTCTTTTTATTTATTTAAAACAATTTAACCTTTAGTACCACAAAAAATGGTAAGCCAAACACGAAAAGCTATTTTCGTACTTCCCTAAAAAACGGGGAAAAATGAGCACAGTGTTGACGGCATTGGATGGTAGATCGGATCGTGTTAACAATTTATAGATACAAAGGGCTTAAAAAGAACTCCTCTGGAAGACGTCCTAGTATCAAGAAATGAAATATTACCGTTGTAGTTCGTTTATTTAGAAGTTGGTTTACCCCTCCAACGTACGACGAGACGTACCTCCAACTTAAGAAGAAAGACGTACGACCCAAAAAATACGAAAACTAGGCCTATTAATCCAAGGACGAAAAGCGAACTTCAAAAGGGTTTTCTAGGGATCCGGCAGAAACGAGCAAGCAAAGTGGTCGAGACAGTGGCCTCCTAACCAGGAGGATTCCAGATCGAATCACGTTACCGACCTGTGTTAAAGATCCCTCTAGAGTAGCTCGTGACAATGAAGGGGTTAACAATATCAGAAAACAAAGCACTAGCGTTTCTAATTATGTCGTAAGTCTTGTATAGATTCCAAGACTACATAAATAACATCCTTATCCTTAAAAGATCATTAGTAATGCCATTAATAATCATAATCATCTAGTTTCCGGCCTTCCACATAAATTCTGCATTTTAAAATAAAAGAAGCTAAGTCTCTAATGTTGAGGCCTCAGGGCTTCGTGACCCCACTTGAGTTGATTCAAATATTAGGAAGCAACTATTGTCACTTTGCTGCCTTTTCTACTTCCTGCCGCAATGAAAACCAAACTACACTGAGGTGGAAAAAAATTAGCAAACAAATTTTCAGAAAAATTAAAAATAAAATTAATATTATTCGTAATCAAACGTATTGATTTCTTTTATTGAATAAGAGTGAAATCAAATTGTGAAAACAAATACCAACAAAATTAGTTAATGGCGAAATGAATCAGAAGGTGCGCTGATTGAGTGAGCTAAGCCAACGAAAATCAGGGTTTTCTTTTTTAGCCGGGAGTAAAACTGACAGTTTGTGATCACTAACATAACTAGACTCAGTAAGATTTAATTTAGTTCTGACATGAGGCTTTCATCAGCTCGGTTGAAATGTTTCACAATATAACTCAACAAGTCTTGCAGAAAGCACTTTTTCTGTCAATTTGGCAACAGTAAACGTGTCAACATCCCTGCTTACCGCCACCATACCAACACGACAAAACGAACAGGACACACAACGCGAAACACGCCTTCAGCTCCCGGGTCCTATGTGGCCCACATACACAAGGGCAAGCCAGCTTTAAAGCGATCCATTTTTAAAAGTCGAGAGAAGCAAGCAAAGCACAACTACGTACATAGAAGGCAATCATGAATGCATGGATAAACGTCAACGTGGCTGTTAAAATACACGGATTAAATAACAGTGTTTCATTACTATCCACATTTTAAAGTCGATAGCTCCCTGCTAAAATGATCAGCCCCATTAAACTGCCATGATGGAAGAGTTCCAGGAGCCGAGCTGAAAGGACTCAATGTTTATGTTCTCCAATTTCCTCCCGAAGAACTTTGGATCAGCTGTGAATGAAGCACTTAAAGCGTTGACAAAAAGGCTCGTGCTTAATGAATAGAGAACGAAAACATGCGGGTGAAAATATTAAAAAAAAATACTAATTTTGTGGTAATGGTCGAAACGTAAACAAAATGGGGAAAAAGGCACCCACCCATCCATCCAATAAATGTCAACAAAATGACAATGAAAAAAGAAACGGGTAATTGTAGCGTTTAATAACAGGGGAGATAGAAATTGCTGTGAAGGAAATAACCACTAAAAAAAGTACATTCTTGAGTTTTTTTTTTTATTGCGAACTGTGCTTACGGCTTCCTTACTCAGATGCAGTGACGCATTCGGTGTTAAGAGGGAAGGGGTGGCACACCCTAAGTGCGGAGTGTAAAAGTAACACTGGTAAAAAAAAGAAGAAAAAAGTAAGGCACTGGTTCGTTTGTATTACTATCATACACGGCGAGCCGTGTATATATATGCTTGAAATCCTCATTCCAGCAAAACTAAAACTTTTAATTTCTCCGTTCCTATTCAATATATTTCGACCAAACTTTGCCAGATAGTACACAGGTATGGATAGTATATTTATGCCAACTTTTATAAAATTCCGTGCAAGAGTAAACGTAGGGAGCTACACGTTCACTTGTTGAACTTTTGAAAACTATTTGCTTGTTGTTGTTGTGCTTGTTCTTGTGTGACACGGTTTCAGAAAAAACTACTGCACCTACCTAAAATCTGAAACATGCCCTAAGCCAGAAATTTCCTTGGGCATCATCCTCACAGAAACCACTTTTTCAATTGGTCGAGCCATTCCGGAGTATACATTGTTTTAACCATTGTTATAATTAGGGAACTTTGCCACTCAGCAAACGCCAGATACATTCTTCGTGCACGTGTTATGTCTTTGCGTACTGCTTCGGGACACGGCTCCGAATAAATAATCGTGAAAGAATCCGTGTTTCAGCTAAACTGAAATAGTTTTAAACCAAACTAAGCAACGTTGGCAACTCGAAATTGGCAGCTAAAAACGATAGAAAGTCGTATTTATTTCGTAGATTAAAGCTTTCAGAGCTGAGCTGAATTTTTTTCAAATTTGGAAGCAACAATCGATTGCATGCATAAACCTTTGTAGCGCACGCCATAGCTGTAATAAAGGTACACGGATTACAAACAAAGACGTCAAGTGAGCCGTAAAAAAAGGGTTATATGACTGCAGTTTCACTTTACTTGTTAAAATGTACACGGATAAAAATTGATGATTTTAATTGAAAGAAGCAAATGTACAATTGAAAAAATTGCATCTGTTTTAGTGCTGTTGTGCTTTACGATTTACATATATGATTCGTATAGCACAACAGCACTAAAACAGATGCAATTTTCTCAATTGTACATTTTCTTATTTCAATTAAAATCATCAATTTTTATCCGTGTACATTTTAACAAATAAAGTGAAACTTCAACAATATAACCCTTTTTTTTACGCCACACTTGACGTTTTTGTTTGTATTTACTTTTTTTTTTATTTACCGGTGTTTGTATATTTTGAAATACATTTTT
>JAHWFP010017347.1:0-10222 GCA_023313725.1 Lithobius niger | reverse complement strand
CCCCCCCCCCCCCCCCAAAAAAAATCAAAATAACACTCGTAATTCTTTCTCACACCGAACGTTCTTAACTGTTTCATACCCTATTTTTTGGGAACATTTTTAAATCCAGCTGTCTAAAAAGATGATCTTTTAACTCTCACAGTAACAAATGGGCTCTATTGATGTAACCTCAAGTACTTGTCGCTTTAAAAGAAACTAACGTAGTTTTCTTAATAAGAACCAGAATTTTGTTCGTTTATACGTTTTATTTTGAACTGATGAGTGGGGGGGCACCAGGGGGGGGGGGGGCAGCCAAAAATGTGGGGGGGGGCGCCCCCCCCCCCTCGCCCCCTCTTAGCGTCGTCCCTGATCCTGAGTAATTCGGCTCATTGTCGTCAGTGAGAAATTTCGTAGAGAATCGTATTCGTTTACGGCACGTGTCACTTTTCAACAGGTGCAATGTCGTCATTTCGACAAATATCACGAACTTTTCCCGAATTTCTGAAAGCGTAAATTCGTCGCATTTTTACGTACGTGTGTCCGTGCATCGCAACAAGGCTGTCGATTGAATAACGGTTGTGATCATACCGTGTTTTCGCACTTTCAATTAATGCTTAGTTTACGGTTCGCCAACATCGTAATATCAACAGCATTATTGTAGCCAAACCCACATGTCAGCCTTACGTTAACTCTTCGTTGATATTTTTTCCTCCTCCACAGAATGGTGCGTTATGCATTGTTCGGATTTCGTTCGCGTGGCGCAGTCAAACACTCAACACTTACTTTGACTCAGTTCTGCGACGATAGACAGCAGCTTCGAACACGCCCCCCAGCAATCGTGTTTCTTTTGCAAATCCACGAATAGATTTCTTCGATCATATTGGCGCGGTTGGCTGTAGACATTCATTACAGTTTGCTTTTGGGAACTCGAAAGGCACCTGCAGAAGCCATCGCTTGCGCTGTTGTTGGCATCGCCGCCATCTTGGAACTACTTCCGTTTGGAAGACAAGTGGCTGTCAAAGTTAGCGATCTGCTGAAAAATGCTAATCGACTAATTTTTGGTGTTTCATGAAAATTATGTATGGCCAAAATAGGTGCCTGAATAATTTCTGAGAGTGTTTCATCCCTAAAACGTCTTGGTTGATGCTGGGAAAACACGAACTACGTTAAGCCTACCATCGTAATCCAATTTCAACACAAGCGTGAAGAGGCTCTATCGCATCGGTAACTCTCTCTCCACTGACTAATGTGGGTGGATTTTACCAGAAACGAGATATTAGACTAATGTGTCCTGATTTGCGAATTAGCGGATTTAAGCCTTCATCATTAAAGAGATATGCCTCCCCGCGCCATTTTCTTGATCCTCCACATCAAGTACGGCCCCAAAGGTCTATTTACTTACCGTCAGTGTTTCCCTTGCTAAAAATCCATTTTAAAATGTGGCGTCTAGGAGATTTTCTATTGAATAATAATTGTTAACTTTATTTACTGCGTCCTACAGTATATGATGCATTGCGCGCTTACAATACTCATGACGTTTCATCTCTGTGTGTACATGTACTAATTTTCTAATAATTACCATGAGATCAAAAATCTAAAAGACTAATGCGGTAAAAATTAAAATTAATTATTCCAATAGATCGCCGAAGCAAAATTATAAGACACTAGCCTAGAAAATTATAAATTGTGATGTTAAAATACGAGAATCATTCCGGTTTGTGATGACACAATCTTTAACTTGATGCTGTTTAGTGTAATATTCCCAAAGCCAACCGAGACAGCAGTCACGTTTCTCTCTGCGAGGAACGCAGCTACCACCCCAGCCGACCTTAGCTCTCGTAAATAAAAGGATGGCGATTTTCGCGTGGCTGCGACAAGGCAGGCGGAATATTATAAGGCAGCCGGGTGTCCCTTTAACTTATGAGCTGTAGCTGACGTGAGTTATCATATCTGGACGTCTACGGTTTGTTGAGTTTCAGGTGTGCTTTAATGTAATAGGCTCGATTCTAATGTAGTAGTAGGCTTGGGCTTGCAGTAGCGTTTTCGTGTAGACGAGTTGCGTGCAACACCTTTATAGGGCAGTGACACAACGTAGTATTACTGTATTTAATGCACGGCGGTGACGTCACGCCAACACATCCCAATGCTAAAAGTGTAGCCGTTACATACGGTTAATCTGAAAACCCACACACGTGACCGTGGGTTAATTTTGATAACCCACACTTTTTCGATAACCCACACTTTTTTTTTGATAATCTAACACTTTTTCCGCGCTCCACACAACCACTGCTCTACCACGTGACATACTTTGCAACACTACCGTACACAAAACAAATTCAACCAACATATATAAGCACATTTGCAACCTGCGACATTTATCGTACTAACACGAAAAAAAAAACCCTCGCGTAGGCTATATGCTAGGACCCCACCCGTGCAGGAATGGTCCAATCCTCCAACCTTTCACTCCGACAGTACTAAAACTAGGCTACCGACACTTGTAAACACACCTAAATACACCTAAAAACATACGATACTCAAGCGAACAGCACGTTTATAACCTGGCGACATTTTACGCACTAACACGGAAAAAAAACCTCGCGTACGATGCTAGCCCCCTCCCCACCCCACCCACGAATGAATAGTCCAAGCCGAACCCCCCGACAACCTTTCGTTCCGACGGTACGAAAACTAGCCTACTGACACCTTCTAAACACACTTAAAAACCTACGAGACTCAAGCGAATAGCGCATTTTATACGCTATATCTATTTAAACTAATAAAGTAGAAAAAATACGGTTTTACCTTAAACACAAATGTCGGTGACTGGGACTGGGTATAGGGACGTCGTCGCGTACCTGAGACTTTCGCAGACAGGAAGTTTAAACCGGAAGTTTGAGTTCAGGAATTTACGTCATGTTTCACAAATACAATTTTCAAATAATTTTTTTTAAATCTCAAATAACTAGATATGTTGGCTCGACGTCACACCTTAGCATTAAAACACATATCCGTGAATTAGACCGGGTTATCCCGAAATAATTGCTCGTCTGCTCGAAACGGAACAGTCCAAAGATCGAGGGGTAGCAAAATCACACGAGCGCGCCAGCGCGAGTTCGATTTTGCTACCCTTAGATCTTTGGACTGTTCCGTTTCTCGCAGACGAGCAATTATTTCGGGATAACCCGGTCTACTTCACGGATATCTATTACTTAATGTTACCAAAAGTGATTTTTGTTGTACATTTCTCTCTTAAAAGGAGTGTGCTACCAGATGAGAGTGAATTAATGGAGTTAATGATGTCAAATACCTGGAAGTTTCTCTGCATAGTATGCTTAACTGGACATTTCACATAAATTTTGTCTGTAATCGGCGGCGTGCTCTTCTGTGTAAAATATATTATATCATATCAAAAACCAAAACTGGTAAAAGGGGCCGCCAAGTTCCGAATGGTTCGGCCCTTCAAAGGAGTGATATCAACTCACCAAAACATTCGCCAAGTTAATCGCACCGCTTAATAGTTCGAAGGTTAAATTAAAACTAGAACATTGCTACTTTCACGTTCAAGTTTTAATAATATATAGGTTTGTTGCAACCGGAGCGACAAGGACTGGGTGGTCACTGACTGCCGTCCGATGTTAAAACTAAAAAATTGTACACTATAAAATTTTAACAGTTAAAGGTTTAAAACAAACACGATGGCTCGGCTGCAGAGGAAGGGATGATGGTGTGGGGTTTGGGTCACGAATGCCTTACCACCAAGGTTAGACCTACCAGGGACACGATGGTCCCCGATGGCATCGCCAAACGTGAGGAACAAGTGCAGGGAAAAGCCAGGTAACGTTGTTAATGTTTCTTTAAAAATAATAAAATAATGCATCGTAGTTTAAAGCTTGGCCAATGCCAATTGTCAATATTCATAAAGATAAAAAAAAACAATAAAACAATGAAAATGCATGAAACTGGTGTTGTGAAAGTTAAAAACTGAAGTGGGAAGTAAGACGAGATATTTACAATTAAAAAGATGTATGTAAATATAATAATAAACATGGAGCCAACCTGCAACATAGCGTGGCAGAACAGCCTGAATAAAAAAATACAATTGCCTCTATGTGTGGAAGCAACTGTCGTGATAAGGATTGTGGCTCACCTATAGCCAGCCAAATTTAATAGCATAGTTTGATAACCACACAGACTGTTCCCAGATCGCCATGAAAGAAGACTACGGGAGTGGACGTCTCAAAAAACGATGCAGGGGCTCAGTTTTGAGCCTACTGCGAACGATCGTGATAGAATTCGCATTTACGGTATCCTCCTTAAGGGAGTTCCAGATGGGGAGAATGCGTACAGAAAAGAAATGCAAACGAAAGTCAAGGCTCACCCCTGGGACAGCCAGCTTCCAATTATGTCCTCTGGTGCGACCCAAACTCGGGGCCAGGTCAAAAAATGGAAGATCTGCCTCTATAAGTTGGTGCAAGATCTGATAAGTCAGGACCAAGTCGAGAACAATTCTGCGCAACTCCAGAAGCTCAAGGCCCAATCTCTCGAGACAGTTCCTTGTACGAAACCTCGCGCGTTTTCATTTAACGTCCAAAGTATTATTCGCTGCGATTAAGTTGGCGAGTGTTTTGGTGTGTTGATATCACTCCTTTGAAGGACCGAACCATTCGGAACTTGGCGGCCTCTTTTACCAGTTTTGGTTTTTGATATGATATCAGTCTTTTTTTTAAATTGTGTATTAGACTCAACTCCACTACAGTGCAGATGTGTAATAAAGTGGCACGTCAACAAGAAATTAGTTTTCAACAATTTGCTACTACCTGTTGCCTATAGGCCGAACCATTCTTAACTTGGTCACCTCTTGGTTTGGTTTTAATTTTGTTGTAATTTGTTTTATTTCGTTAGTTTTGGTGTGTTGATATCACTCTTTGAAGGGCCGAACCGCTCTCAACCTGGTGGCCTTCTTACCAGTTTTTGGCTTTGTTTATTTTGCTTTGTTTTTAGAGGTGGTTTATTTTTCGTGAATTGGACGTGAAGTGTGCAACTCTTACCTACACGTGGGCATTTGCTGGGGGTTCGTCTTTTGCCACTGTTTTTATTTGCAAACTGTGCATGGGGTGGGGGGGGGGGGTTGAGGTTTAATGGCGCGTCGACAGCTGGTCATTAGCGCAATGGTCAGGGTTGCACTACGCCACACATCACAGAGATGTGAAATAAACACCAAATCTAGAGCTTATCATACAATCTGGACATAAATACGCTCAAATCAACAACGCTTCAATTATACCACTAATTTATACACATTAAAAATCTCGATCAGCAAACACAATATCCTCTTTGAGTTTAGAATTCGGATTTATTGGAGTGCACAGGTTGTTATAATTTGTAATGAAGAACGTCAAAATGGCCTCCCCTTTGTATGGTATAAGCCCTATACGCCGTTTTATTTAAAAATAGAAGCTTAGCAATTTCTAAAGATACTATTCTCGATATTGGAATTTCTATTCCTGATATCACAAATGCAAATTCCGATATCGGAAATTGTATTTACGATAATGAAAATTCATGCATATTTCTGATAACCAGAGTATCATTGCCGATATCGAAAGTTCAATTCTGGATATCGGAAATTCTAATTCCAATAATATCATCCTAAGTTTTACTTGATTTTCCGATAACTTAAACTGTCACAAAAACTTATTTCCGAAATCGAAAATTTAAGCAAATTCCCAATACCCAGAATTCGCAATAATCCATCTTTTGTAATGAAGTCCAAACAGTGTTCTGAAGGCTGTCTTTGTTGCTTGACAAATTCCGACTCATGAAACAATGTAACAATCACCATGTGCTATTCTGTTGAACAGTCTTCTATTGTTGCAAATCCGATACTCTCTAGGACAGACCGAAACGACAGCAATCGGAGCGTTATAGAAAACGAAACTGAGCGGCTAAAAACCGAACTTTTAACCTAGGAGGTTATATTGTTTTTGTTAATTGGGATTAACTCTAGAAATTAGTGTTGAAAGTAAATGGAAAACCATTTAATAAAAACAAAGTGGTACTTTAAATCTGAAGTTTCCATCAACCATTTAAAATTCGTTTTCGGGATCACGCTCACCAATAAAAAAAAAATGAAATATTTTTTAATACTGGCCACTCTTTATCGACTGGCAAAATGGATGGCAACGGACTGATCTCAAATTTGACAAACATATTTTAAACCAGTAAACGTGTCTACTGTGAAATTTAAAGGTGCTGTAGAGTTTCCGGAGTTGTTCCCTCTTGCAAAATACACTGGAAGAGCATGCATTCATACCGTCTGGTGGAATGTTCAGAATTATTGGTTGGCCTTGTGACAAAAAAAAAAAAACATCTCTGAGGTCACTGAATCAAGCAAAAAGAAATGAAATTGGATCATGTTGCATTCTTAGAATTCTGGCGACCTTTTCTCTAACAATCCTTTAATTGTTTTGGACAAAACTAAGTGATAAAAAGATCTCACTACTTTTTCACCTAGTACCGAAAATATATTTAAACAAAAATGTATACGTGTTCGGTATAGTTCCAGCACGCTTGGTCTAGTTTATAATTGCATTCAATAGAGGTACAGTTCCGGTCAAAATAAAACGCCTTCGTTATACGGAAGAAGTTGCAGGATTAATGTTTTGGACTCTGAACGAAAATGTTGATATCTCGAAAACTACTGGACAGAATTGAATGAAACTAAAACTGGGTTGCTTATTATGCTATCAGCTATATTTATATACGTATTACATGTAATGGTAAGCGGCCATATATAATTGGCCGAGCGAGCAGCACGAGTTGATAACTAATAATATATCTTATAAATTACTGGATAGAATTGAATAAAACCAAAAACTGGATTAATTGTTATGATATATGCTATATTTCTATACGTATGACATGCAGTATTCAGCAGAAAAATATAATATGCAATTCAGTCTTTGTTTCATGAAAATCCTTCCACTGGTTTACGAGATATCCATCAGATATCATTAAGTTTTTCTCGCTCGGCCAATTATTTTCAGTCAGTTAACGTAGTATTTAATAAAGGTAGAAATACATTAGACCATTTAATAAGTACTTCAGTCTTTGTTTCACGAAAATCCGTCCAGTAGTTTTCGAGATAGCAGATTTTCTCCATATTACGACCCTCGATATAACGAAAAAGGGCGGTTTTTTTTTTGACCGGAACTGTACAAAATGTTGATTCACTCTGGCTAAGGAACTGGCATGAATTCAATTAATTTACTTCAATCCAACTGAGGTAGACTCATAATAAAATGTTCACTCCCTGATTGAGTAAATGCCCACATAGAGCAAAAGGAAGACATGGAATTTAATTTTCGGAAAATTATTGCTTGCCTTGGTCACAATATAAAAACAATACACAAATAAAATTAGCCGGTGAAGCCAGAGGTCTGTCTGTTCACACCCGCCATCTTGTGAACAGACAGACCTCTGGCTTCACCTGCTAATTTTATTTGTGTATTGTTTTTATATTGTGACCAAGACAAGCAATAATTTGCCGAAAATTAAATTCCATGTCTTCCTTTTGCTGTTTGTGGGCATTTACTCAATCAGGGAGTGAACATTTTATTATTACAACCTACGTCGCCTGCAAAGTAAACTTGTTGGATGAGGTAGACTCAATTCGTCCATTACGTATTGCCTGATATGACCTTTAATCCCGCGTACGCAGCAATTGCTAGCAATTGTTGCCAGCAGTCGTCACACGCTATCGTTAAACCACGCGATCGGTCAGCAATTTAAAATAGTTCATTAAAATTGTCCGATAGCTAGCTGACTAACATCCTGAATTCAATTCATTCAGTTCAATCCAATGAAGTTAGATTCTACCATACACTCTGGACATGGCCTTTAATCCGCCATATGCAGCAATCGGTGCCAGCAGTCACAAAACCATGTTAAACCATGTGATCGTTGGGATATAAAAGTGTTCGTTTAAATTCTCCAATTTCCTGAAGTTGCAGGTGCATGCTTGTCGCGTCGGCAATTGTCACATTACAGTGTATCATTTTGGAGGAAGTGTTGCAAACGCTACGCAATCTGTCTGATTTCCCACACCAAATGGCAGCCATTCAAAAGTTGTTTCAAACAGCAACCTGACAGTTAGTTTCAAAACGGACGAATTTTATTTTATTTCTAGCAGGAAAAAGAGGAGGAAAAACATTTTTTTTCCCCACCATTTATCTCATGGCACCTTTATGGTTTTATCATAACTTTTGCTATTTAATGAATCAGCACGAAGCGTACAAAAGGCTTGTATATGTGTTAGTTAACTGCAGAAGAAAAACAAACTTTAAAATAAAAAGGGAAAAACACTATACACTCCAACCAACGAATTAATTTGCGAATTAAAGGATTAAGCAGACTGGTACCCCCTGACAGGGAAAATACTCACATAGAATGGCACAATTTTTAATCTTCAGCCAATACCACATTTTCTGGCCTTGTTCACCTAAAAGCAAGGACACAGTCATGCATTCAGAAACCAATACACAAAACAACAACAGACCTAAAAACTACCAAAACATTCCTTCTTACAATAAAAATCACACAAAAAAAGGAGCAAAAACGCCCCATTGTGAAACAGTCTCCTCCATCTTGAAACGTGACGTCAGCAAGCAGTCAAAAAGAATAGCAACACTACAATACATTTAGAGGCAAAGATTAAAAAAATCAAGCCATTTTTCAGGGCACTCCTTAATAACGTTCATGGCCCGTGATTTATTAGCAATGATGGTGTATAGGCTTAAATCACGGGCCATGAACGTTATTAAGAACTTCCCTGAAATGGAAAAGTGGCTTGATTTTTTTAACTCTTTGCCTGTGAATGTATTGTAGTGTTGCTATTCTTTTTGGCTGCTTGCTGACGTCACTTTTCAAGATGAAGGAGACTGTTTGACATCGGGGCGTTTTTGCTCCTTTTATTGTGTGATTTTTATTGTAAGAAGGAATGTTTTGGTAGTTTTTAGATCTGTTGTTGTTTTGTGTATTGGTTTCTGAATGCATGACTGTGTCCTTGCTTTTAGGTGAACAAAGCCAGAAAATGTGGTATTGGCTGAAAATTAAAATTTGTGCCATTCTATGTGACTTGCGAGTTTTTGCCCTGTCAGGGGGTGTACCCGTCTGCATAATACAGTCATACACAGAATATATATTTAAACCTAAAATATAATAGACGGAACCAATGCTATACACTGAATACTGTGTACAGTGTGAATGCTTTAACACATAAACTGTGACACATTCCTAAGAGACGTACGGGAAGTCACACAACAATGGGAATTCTTAAGTGAATAATCCTAAGTGACTATGCTGACGCTAGTAAAGGAAACCGCTTAGTTTTGAAAGCAGTTGGTTTTTCCGTTTTCGTCCATTGTATTATGTTGCTCTTATACCACGCGCCAAGGCTGTTTACCGTGACGCACGTATCACGTGACTAGGCTAGTCCAATCAGACGGCCAGATATCCGCTATTCTCGTTCGTCAGAGGCTAACTCATGGTGACGTCACGGTAAACAGCCGTGGCTCGTGGTATAGTTTTAAATCATTTGGCAGGTAATTTATGACAAGCGTAGTGTTTTTTCCTTATTTTGCCATACAAATTCTGCCATAAAGATATCGGGAAGTTTACTTTCCTTATGCGTGTTTGTGCAAAATAGTGGCGGATTCAGCACAGTCGACAAACAAAGTATTAGTAGTGTCCGGAGCGACATAAAAGAGAGTGCAGCGGTGTTGACGGAGTGTCCATCATAATATTACCGCATGCTCCCATCTCTTGTTCTAGGTCGCGACCCCACGCGACCGAATTTGGAACAGTTAGGGAAACCCGGGGCAAAGCGGATATAGTTTAAGTCCCTGCTGTGGCAGAACTATCAGACTTAGCAAAAGTATGAAAACTGGTAACGATTTAAGAACCATTTGTTTTTCAGGAAAAAAAAAATTGACCAATAGCGTTGTTAACAGTATTAATAGTTTTAAAATCCAGTTTTGTGAAAAGTTGCTTTTATCCACTTTGCCCCGGGTACCGTGGATACCTACCGGGGGCAAAGTGGATATGTTTGAAAAACAGTGTTTATAGCTAATCACTAAAAATCGTGCCGCAAAAGATTTCAGCCTCTTCAATATCTACTTTCAATCCATTAGATTTACTCGACTTACTCACTGTTTCCTTTTGCGGGGGGTTGACCCTCCTG
>JAHWFP010017339.1:8546-18851 GCA_023313725.1 Lithobius niger | reverse complement strand
TAATAGGATTAACCTTGGTGGCCTTTCCCTGGTGGAATGATATCATTGCCTTCAAAGGCCGACCGTTTTTGGAAACTTGGCGGGTTTTTCTACCAGTTTTGGTTTTTGGTGGATATCACAACTTTCATAGGACTGTGAACGTACACAAGGTTACACCGTCTGTTTAGGATGCTTCAATCTCATTTTTGGACACACTGACTAACAATCGCTGATTTCGTTCGCTTCGCTCACTCAATCAGCACACCCCCTTGAGTTGTTTTGTTTATCCCTGCAACTTCCCCTTAATTTTTCAAGATTTCGTTCACATTTAGTCATGCAGAAACCCCCGAAGGTAGCGGTTACTAAAACAGCAGAACGCGAAGCATTTTTTTTTTGAGTTAGTAACAAAAAAAACCATTAGTTCTTGTATGCTCGTATTGTTGCGTAACCATCATCTAAAGTGCATCGCTTTATTCTTACGCAATCCACGGCAACGTTAATGTTTCTTTATTTTGTCCTTCGTTACAGTTCAGTTCTTAGTTCGCTCAGGCTGTTACAATAAATCTAAGGACCAGTCTTGATTGTTCAAGCCATTGTTGCTTAAAATCTTTGGTTGCAACTTGGAAAAGAAACGAAATTAAAATTCGCCCGTGGCAAATTTCAAAACCCTCCCACGCATTTGTCCTGACCCATACAACCCCCAAACCAACAAAAGGACCATCCTTAGATCACCAAGCATCCGTGTGCAAAAATTCAGGTACGTAGGCCTTCGCAATTTTGCGCTAGCCATGAGCAAAAAGTCTATGGGTTTTAACATGGGAAAAATCTTATTAGCTTGTCAGCTAGCTAGCTAGACAATAACATAAAAACAACGTTATTGACGCATTTTTTTTGTTATACTTGTTCACTTGGTATAAGTGAAGCCGCCAAGTTTCCATAAAGGGTCGGCCTTTGAAAGTAGTGATATCATTCAACCAGGGAAAGGACACCAAGGTTAATCCTATATTAGCCAAGTTAATCGCACCGAGTAATAGTTTGAAAGTTAAATGAAAACTAGAATATTGCCACACGCGGTAGCAAATTTTCCAGTTTTCATTTAACATCCAAAGCACTATCCGGTGTGATTAACTTGGCTAATAGGATTAACCTTGGCGGCCTTTCCCTAGTTGAATGATATCACTACTTTCAAAGGCCGACCCTTTATGGAAACTTGGCGGCTTCACTTATAACAGATTTAGCTTTGGATGGATATCACAACTTTCATAGGTCTGTGAGCGTACACCGATGGTGTCGTTTTTTTCTGGCGAAATTTTATGTTTATAAATTTTCAAATTTATATTTAAACGTACAGTCATGTACATGCAAATTTAACACTAACAATAAAACAAAAATAATTAAATATATAATCTTATCTGTTTGACGGCGACACACTAGTATGTGTCTAGTTTAACCAGCAAACTTGGTGCCAACCGATACCTACTGATTTAAAGAAAAAAAAAATTACCCTCTTTTACTGGATCTGCATCACGATCTGCATTTTGTTTCCTACTCTTCTTTGTATCTATAATGTATTGGACCGTTACACATTCAGGAGCCTGGCCTAAGCCAACTTACTCAGTAAGAAACACAAACAAAAGTGTGTGGTTCACCAGATGGTCAATAGGCAGCACCTTACATTAGGTGCTGTCTCCTTATGTACTACAGGGCAGTGACATGACCTAGTATTATTGTGTAACTCTATGGTGGAGCCAGTAACTGGGATAGCTGCAAGGGGCACTGGAGGGCGAAAAGAAGGGCGTCTTACTGAAGACAATTATGCTGTGGCCTATAACGCGCGATTTTTGTCGAATTGTTGGCAGTTGCCGACATTTTTTAACAAGTGAAATCTTTTCATTTCCGATTACAACCTAGCAGCATAAGTGATTAGAGAAAACAACGTTTTTTAAGCCTATGAAATCCGCTCTTAAAGCACTGCCTTGACTAGAAGTGCCGTTGTTTAACCCTTCATTTTAATCTAGTGCCCCTTGTAGCTATCTCTCTTGTAGCCAATATGACATCACGTGCCGCTGCTCTATTTTATTAGACAGGATGTAAGCACCACCTGGTGGGTGTGCATATCATTAAACAATTACAAGTAATATAGAAATATATATTTGGTTAGCTGCACCTAAAACGAGGTGCACTATACTATTTTAGGTTCTGGTTGGCCACTCTAAATAGCTGTATTTATGATCGTTTGCAATCGCCTGTCACCCATATGCACTAACATTGGTGGTGACTGGATCCTTGTACACGCACTGAGTTCCTGCATGTGCTAGGCTCACAACGATTTGTTTAAGTTAGCATCTACGAAAATTGGTAGTACTCTTTGGACGATGGTATTTTTTTCATTTTATTTTATTCAAGTTTTATTTATTGTTTTAGAATATTTTTTATTAATAATGCTGAAGGAAGTGTTATACGTACCCGATTTTTGATTTAAGCATTTCTTGAGGGTTAACTACGTGAGGGGGGGGGGGGGAGGAGCTGCATGGCTTGTTGGAGGATCCACACTGGCAAATTGCAAATGCCCGGACTTTCGTAACTGGAGAAATCTCCGTTCATGACAGGGCCAAACGATTGTCCAGAATAAATCAGGAGTGGGCCTTATATTTTATTACTCCAAAACTGATAATATAAAAATTGTGTAGGGGTCTAGGGAATAGCGTGTTGTTTTTATTGCATAAATTACGGGTAATTGTTTCGAAATGTTTGACAGCTAGTTGTGAGAGCTCTAAATGGGCAGTTTTCGTCATTGGCTAGGGAGATTGTTACAATTACAACGTGGTTAAAGCATTTCTGCCAGTCACCAGGGATTACATTGGCTACTGCAGTAGTTGTTAATGTTTTGCCGTCTGCAATTTTACATTTTGTGTTGAATGCTCTTATTTCGTCTTTAACTTGGGCCCAAATTAATTCGATGAGATTCAGCTCGCAGTGGTACGGAAATTTGTTTTTCGAGCCACGAAATAATTTCTGGCTTATAGCTTTTGCTTGTTGCTGCCTTGTCGAGTCGAACTGAATGACACGTAACGTTGTCCATCACGAACACCAAGTTGGCCGGAATATTAGGTAGTAGTTTTTAACCAGTTTTTAAAACACTCGCCGTTCATTTCTTCTTGGTAATCCCCAGTCTTAGTTTTCTAATGAAAAGAAGTTGAGCACTATTTACAAATCCCTTTCGTTAGAGCCTGCATGCAATAATATCAGACGTCGATCTTTTCCCGGTGGCATGAGGCGGCCACGTAACTTTTTTTTCTTGCCGTGCAACTGCATCTGTCGGCTGTGATGTTCGTTGGCCCACATGTCCAAGTAAACAAACGGTGGTTGTGGCTACGCAATTAACTTACCGAAGAACTACAACGTAGAGCAACATTTTCTGGACGTTCGATATAAGTCGGAATCATAGCTGGAAAGGGCGAGCAAGCTTGGCAATTTCTCTACGCGCTTCAGCATTCGATGTGCTTGGCCGTGGCGACGTCGTCTGCGGCGTTAGGCCTAATCGTCATGCCGTAATTTTGGCCAGAGTTGGGTATCGGTGTTTCCTTTCCTACTGACAAGACACGCTTACCGTCCTCTGAGATTTTCCAGTGGCAAAGCTGGTCTGTTAAATTTCTTGTTTCAGCATCCGTGTTGTGTCCTGAGCCTCCATGTATTTGAAAACATTGCAAACAATCTCCCTAGCCGGCGAATTCAGAGATTTCCACGTCGGGAAAGCGATGAAGCGAGAGATAACGTCGCCATGTTGGTTCGTCTGCTCGAAGAGAAATATTTACCAGGCGTGATCAATCCATTGTCCAAAAATCCGCGCGGAGTGGCCAACCAGAACCACAATCGCCCCCACTCACGGAAAATTGTGGCGAACAATTGACATTACATACGTTTCTACTTCATTAAAATTATACAAATTACTTACCCTGTTAATTTAGTACACCTCCCGCCACTTCTGTAAATTACTTATTATTTTTAAATTCATTTTTAAGTTATTCTGTTCTTTTTGAACGTAACTCATTATACACACCTCCCCCCCCTCCAAAAAAAAAATAGTAAAATTATTACTACTCCACGAAATACGAACATCTAACAAATGAGTTTGGTATCCAGTTTTACAATTTTACAAATTTAAATTAATTGGCGGTGCGGTGCGTAGCGTAGCCTATAACGGACATCGAATTGCAAAATGTTGGTTGGTTGGTTGGTTGTACTTTTGTAGTCTGAGTGGAGCCCAAACCAAAGTGCAGATTGCTATGAAATTTGCCACATTGATAGATAGCCCCAAAAGTATTGCTGATCTCGAATTTGCCGTAAATTGATCAATTATAATCCACGAAATTACAATTTTCCGAATTTATCCATCTAACACTCGCCATTGTAAATTTGGAATCCTGAATAGTTAAGGAATTCCGACGAAGCATAACACTGTGCTGCTGGTAATCAAGTGAACTTAAAAAAAAAAGCCAAAATAAATCACCGTATAGCTTCTTTACAGCTAACAATCTTTTTTTGGCATAAATCAACGAAATAATAACATTTGATTATAGCACTTTAACCACTAGAGGAAGGCAAGCATGAGGAAAAAAACCAGATGGATTCGTTGACGACTCACATTCGTTTCGTGTGAAGAAGAATGGTTGCAGGAATTCAGCCAACATGTGAGTCAAAGTGGCGTTGATACTATCAACGGGAATCTCAAATGTAAAATCAATTTCCCGCTGTAGGAGGAAACCGCTCATATAAAACAACCGTATACATGGACTCCGTGTTTATATCACAACACGGAACATTAATTTGGCTTCGTATAATAATTTTACGATCCCTGGATTGCTATGGAAACTGCATTCTCCATCCCATATTACAAGAATGAATAAGCCTAACCTCGAGCGCAATAGGCCTAATTCCAACACTGTTGTCGCTTACGAAACTAAAACGGGTGATAACAATTATTAGGCTTTAGAATTATTTAAATGCTATCTTCACACCCAAGTTAACACTGTCTGACCTACAATTGTGATAATTCGAATTAAAAACAATTAGCGTTCGCCGTTGCAATACGTGCCAGAGGTGTGCGCTTCAACAATGTCATAGGAGGCGGCATAGGGAGCCGCGGATATTTTGAATCTTTTGATTATTGTGAAGTACTATCGTTACTGATGATTGTTTAGCTTGCAGTTAAATGTTTTATTATTAATATTTTAAATCTAAGAAAGATACTTTGCAATAAATATAAACAATGTAAGCATTATTGACGGTGGCACGTTTTTTTGCCAGCTTAACCACGGCTGCTAACGCGGTATTTTACTACGGCGGCGATGGCGTAAAGAGACTGCATATAACGAAACGGAAACTAAATGTGTGAGCAAACGAAAGCATCTTAAAATTTATATGAAACGTAGCCTACATAAAATGAAGAAAAAAAGCTAAAATAAAAAAAATAAAAAAACACCAGCAAAGAACTTCAGCTCAAATGTAGCCGAATAAATATAGGGCAGTGACATTTACCGCCATATTGGCACCAGATTGGCACCGGTATGGGTTTTGGAGGGCATAACTACAAGGTGCACTACATAAAAATGGAGGGAAAAACAACGGAAGAGCGGATTTCTTAGGCTTAAAATAACGTTGTTTTCTCCAACAACAAAAAATCGCGCGTTTTAGGTCTAAGAAATCACTCTTCACAGCATCGGCTTCATTATGACGCCCTTCTGTTTCTCTCTGCAGTGCCCCTTGCAGCTAACTCATTAAGGCTCCAGCATAGAGTTATATACAATAATACTACGTCGTGTCAGTGCTCTATTGCCCCAGCAATTTTAAGGACTATTAGCAAATATTGCAAAGCCATTATAATGAGAGTAGATACAAATTTAAAATAAATTTTTCTCCGCTCCGCCTACAATAGGCCCAAAGCCTGTTTCCTAGTTGTATTTTACAAAAATTAACTTAACAAGCAAACATTAAAATAGTGCTGCCTGCTACTTTCCCGGGATTAGACTTCGTGTGTTGGTTATAAATTCAATCGTTCTACAGGTTTCCATGTCCTAGCAGAGATTCTCGACAATGACGGTAACGCCGTATGTCCATTCTTGTATTTTTTTTCCCATTCTTGCAGAAACATTTCGGATTCAAGCAAGAATGCTCTGAAACAAGAAGTTTTAGGCCGCCCGCGCACTGAGCGACTTGGCCGCGCGGCCAGGTTGCTGCAGCCAATGAAAATGATTAGTGCGTGGTTTTACATAAACCGTAAGCATTCTGATTGGCTGCAGCGACCTGGCTGCGCAGCAAAGCCGCTCAGTGTGCGGGCGGCCTTGTAGTTACGCGCACACCACCACCTGACAGTCGCAGGATAACTGAAGAAATATTTGAAAATCACTGTCAAATACAGCAGTAGCACCGCAGCTACATATAGCTATATATGTACAGCACCAAGAATATATATAAAGTAAGACACATTTATGACGTACACATTTTGCTGTTGTAGGTAAGCTCTAATAATATACAGATTACAGTGTACAACAGATTAAATTAAAGGTACATTTGTGAAGTTTTGTGGGTACTTTGATCATTAATGATTATGCAGATTGCTAATTAAAATATGCTTCAGATGGCCACCATGCTGTCTGTAACACTCCCGCAATCGACTTAGAAAATTATCCATCATAAAACCGTGATATGTTGATAACGTGTTGAATATAGGACAGTGACACGACGTAGTATTATTGTGTATAACTCTGTGGTGGAGCCAGTAACTGGGTTATCTGCAAGGTGCACTGGTGGGGGAAAAGAAAAGCGTCTTACTGAAGCCAATGCTATTAGACTGGATTTCTTAGGCTTAAAACGCGCGATTTTTGTCGATTTGTTGGCAGTTGCTGACAGTTTTAAGCAAGTGGAATCTTTAACCTCGTAGCATAAGGGATTGGAGAAAACAACGGTTTTTTAAGCCTACGAAATCCACTTTCAAAGCACTGGCTTGACTAGAAGAGCCATTGTTTAACCCACCATTTCAATCTAGTGCCCCTTGCAGGTATCTCTCTTGTAGCCAATCAAATGACGTCAATTGACGCTGCTCTATAGAGCAGTGACACGACGTATTATTATTGTATATAACTCTATGCTGGATCCTTAGTGGGTTAGCTGCAAGGTGCACTTCAGAGAGAAACAGAAGGGCGTCATACTGAAGCCGATGCTGTGAAGAGTGATTTCTTAGACCTAAAACGCGCGATGTTTGTCGTTGGAGAAAACAACGTTATTTTAAACCTAAGAAATCCGCTCTTCCGTTGTTTTTCCCTCCATTTTTATGTAGTGCACCTTGTAGTTATGCCCTCCAAAACCCATACTGGTGCCAATATGGCGGCAAATGTCGCTGATCTATAGGGCAGTGACATAACGTAGTATTATTGTGTATAACTCTATGGTGGAGCCAGTAACTGGGTTAGCTGCAAGGAGCACTGGAGGGCGAAAGAAGGTCGTCTTACTGAAGGCAATGCTATTAGACTGGATTTCTTAAGCCTATAACGCGTGATTTTGGTTGTTGGAGAAAGCAACGTTCTTTTAAGCCTAAGAAATCCGCTCTCAAAGCACTGTCTTGAGTAGAAGTGGCGTTGTTTTCCGTTACATTTTAATCTAGTGCACCTTGAGGCAATGCCCTCCAAATGGTGTCTCGTAGCCAATATGACGCCCCTTGGCGCTACTCTACTGGCCTCGACTGGCCTTCAATTCGTGTGTAGTGCTTGGTTTGCGATGACACAAACGGACTTTATGATATCCCCACAAATAGTAGTCGCAGGGATTGAGTGCAGGGCGTCTTGGTGGCCAGATTATGACAGTGCGGCGTGAGATGAGGCGTCAAGGTTCGGTTTCGTTTGTTGTTTCTTATGGATTCATACGTTTTCCATTTGAACACTAATCTCTGGATGGTTGGGCGGGACGGAGTTTTCTGTAGTTTGACTCTAAATTGTTTGGCGCATGCTCGGCGCGTGGCGATTACTGACTTTATTTCATTAATTTATCAACATTCCAAACTCGCTAAACGATTGAGTAAACGTCACCCATGACGTGCAGCAATACTCTCGTCACGTGTGTTTGTTCATTTTATAAATTTACTCTCAACCCAGTGCAGCTAAAAACTTCACAAAACCCATTTTCCGTTGCTGTATAGTTATAAAATCTGCGATAGCACGCGTATAGACTCAGCTATCATTTGAAATGAGTACAACATAGTATTAGCACTGCCGGCAGGTAGTGCTTATTAGAGTTCGTTTGCGCACGAGAATTTCAGAAAATTAGACAGGAGGAGGAGGAGGAGGCAGAGGCGGAGGCGGCGGAGCGGCTAACAATGTCAAAATGTTACAATGCTGCAACATGTAACAATAGGGTAACAATAGGCGAGGCGCACAATATCGGATTATAGCTCACTTTTACTTTTTACTTTTATTTTATACATGAGCCTACGGACCTTGAGCGAGTCGTTCGCTCAATTCTAAATCTTTTATAACTACGACTACGACTATAGCTCACTTGAACAAGATGCAACAATGGTTGGGTGCCGGGAAACTAACACTGTCGTTGTTTGAGCTAGCTAGCTCGTTGTGGAGAACCAAAATTAAATGGTCTTGTTTTTTCCTTATCATACCTGGCGCGTGTATATATATGATTGAACTCCTCTCTCCAGCAAAACTAAAACTATTAATTTCTCCGTTTCTATTCAATATATTTCGACCAAACTTGGCCAGATAGTAGATAGCAACTTTTCCCAACTTTTACGCAATTCTGTGTAAGAGTAAATATAAGGAGCCACACGTAAATTTGAATACTGTTCACTTTTTCTTCTTGTTATTGCTGTTCTTGGCTGGCACGGTTTCAGAAAAAACTACTGCACCTACCTAAAATCTGAAACATGATTTGGGCCAGAAATTTCCCTGGGCTTCAACCTTACAGGGACCACTTTTTCGATTGGTCGATTCATTCCGGAGTTACGGGACCCTAAACGATCATTTTGATTGTTTTACATTGTTTTAACCATTGTATTTAGGGAACAATGCCACTCAGCAAAATCCAGATTCATTCTTCGTCCACGTGTTATGTCTTTGCTAAAAAGTTGATTGTTGAACGGTAAAATGAAAGAATTAGCAAGGTTCTGCTTTGATTCGGGCATTAGTGTGTAGGTGAGCTCTCTCCCTTACCTCTGCCCTCGTCCCCTTCCCCTACTCTCATCACTCCCTCTTATTCCTCTGTACTATCCTCTGTGCTTTTGTTTGCTGCCGACATGGGGTTGCAGTAGAGTAGTGGCTCACTAGGACTGAAGGGGTGTGCTGTTCTGCGATAGTAGTGGTTGCATGCGGTGAAACTAGTATTGTTGTGGCTCACTGGAACTTTCCCTAGATGGGGGAGAGAAAGTGAGCCGCCTTGTCTTGTGCACGGTGGATCCTATGTGATGTGCTGAGTTTGAAGAAGATGAGGCGGGCGTGCTGCAACAGGTGTGGTAACCCTGACCTGAAATCGGTATTGCTATGGCTCACTGGAACTTTCCCTAAATGGGAGAGAGAAGGTGAGTCGCCTTGCCTTGCCTAGTGCGCGGTGGCTCTTATGTGATATGCCTATGTAATGTGCTGCTGGATATGAGGGGTATGAAGCAAGTGTACTGCAATAGGTGTAATATGTAGCTGTGGTAATAACTGGCGGGTTAATGGAGTTGACATTAGTGTGGTGTAATGTGATGGTGAGGTTGATAGTGTGTAAGTCGATGTGTAATTAGGGTAAAGTTATGTATAGTGGGGCGTAAGGCTATGGGCCATGGCTCCGAAATAAATGCTCGTGAAAGAATTAAGGGCTTAAACCCTTAAACCGGTTTAAGGGCTCGTTAAACCCTTTTTTTGAAAGAATTGATACTTGGGTGGGTGACCGCCTGGGAATCTGGCTGTTGCAGACATAGGGACTTAGGGCTTCGGGCAGATGACCAGGAGTGGTTAACGCTCGTTAAACCCTTTAAACCCTTTTTTGAAAGAATTAGTGTTTCAGCTAAACGCATATATTTTTTAACCAAACTAAGCTGCGTTGTTAATTTCGTGGCCTGGCAGCTAAAAACGATAGAATTGCGTATTTATTTCGCAGATGCAGGCTTTCAGAGCTGACTTGAATTGTTTCAAAGTGGCCAGCAACAATCGACAGCATGCATAAACCTTTGTTGCGCGACGACATAGCCGTAAAAAAGGTACACGGATTACAAACAAAAACGTCATGTGTGCCCTAAAAAAGGGGTTATATGATTGAATTTTCACTTGTTAAAATGTACAC
>JAHWFP010017338.1:6991-17940 GCA_023313725.1 Lithobius niger | reverse complement strand
TTAAAATAGAGTTTAATTGTTTATTTTTAATGACTGAACTTTGGATTTTTAAAATGAATGTATATCTGGCACTTACAAGTCCAGTGTTGAACCTCGGTCCTTGACGTAAAATAAAAAACAAATTATCATTATCATTATTATTAATAAAATTATCGAAATATAATTCTCAATTAAAATTCAAAATTTTATAAACCTTGTTAACATTCTTAGTAAAAACCAGTTTGGATTCCAAAAAAAGAAAGGAAATAATGAAGCACTTAAAATGATAAATGATATTGTGACTAAAGCACTTAATTAGGGTAAGTATGTTGCTACAATTCTTATTGACTTGCAGAAGGCTTTCGATACACTAGATTCAAAAATGTTATCTAATAAATTACAAAAAATTGGCCTGAGAGGAAAAATCCACAACATAATCATTAGTTATTTAAGTAACAAGAAATGTTGTGTTAGAATAAATAATGAATTAAGTGACTTAAGGGATATTTCTTATGGAGTCCCTCAGGGATCCATTCTTGGTCCTTTGTTGTTTTTGATTTATATTAATGATATTGAAGATGTCATAGAAAATTCCTCCCTCATTATGTGTGCAGATGATATAATTTTAATATCTGTCAATTTTAAATACTCATCCATGATGGAAATGCTTCAAGGTGATTTTGATGCAATAATGGATTGGTTTATTTCAAATGAATTATTTGTGATTGAAGAAAAGACTTCTTTTATGAACATACAAACTTCTCATATGGAAAAAAACAAATAAACACATCTTAATTCATGATATAAAGTGTTCTAAAGAAGGTTCTTGCAAATGTCGTGAAATGTCAATTTGTACTTCAGCAAAATATTTAGGAATTACTATTGATAACAGATGGAAGTTTAACTATCAAATCGAAAATTTAATTACACGATTTCGGCAATTGATACCAACATTATATACTGTAAGTGAATATTTGAATGTTCATAACAAAAAGATTATTTATAATGCTTGGATAGAGTCAATCTTGAAATATGGCTGTAGTGTCTCCAAATTATGTCAATAGGTTACAAAAGATTCAAAATAAAATAATTAAAGTTTTGTTTGGATACAATATGACAGACACAACTGAAAGGATTTATAGACAACATAAAATCCTTAATTTTTACAATTGAGAGATTATATTACTATACAACAAAATTACTTTGATTCCATATTTTAAAAGTATGAGCCAGAAAAAAACAAAATTACTAAGAAATACGAAACGTAATTTTGCTGTGCCTAATTGTAGGAACAATTATGAACAAAGAAATAGAGAATTCACCATTCCCCACATTTTTAACAAACTGCCAGATGAACTTAGAATTAAAACTTCTTATACTGAAATGAAAAATTCTGTTAAATGTTGGTTTTTGTCATTTCCAAATTAAAGTGTCACTAAATTGGTTAGTAATTAAGTGAGTTCTACTTCAGTTTATAGTATTTTAATTGTATGTAAGTTTAGTTTTATTGTAAAATACACTTCTTAACTGTATATAGCTTTATTTTAAAATTGCATATCATTGATTGCATTTTTTAATAATTTTAAAAAAATTGGCCTATTTTATGCAAACATAATTTTAATTACATTTTTTTAATTTATCTGTTTGTTACATATTTTTCTTGGTATGTGTTAATGAACTGAGCTTGTCAAACCCTTATATTTGTAACTTTAGTGCTGTAGGTTTTAACCTTTGGTTGTACAAACAGTTGTTTGGCACATACAAGCTCGTATGAGCTTCATGCTGTTTCGAAGTAAATAATTATTACTAAAAAAAAAAGAAAAAATTATTATTATTATTATTATTATTACGTAAGAAAGCAATATTGCGTATATTCAATGAATTCACATACAAATCCAAATACGTTCAATGTCGGAATTACCTCCAGAACTGAGAAAAGTACATAATAAATATAAAGTTTAAAAAAGTTAAATAATATTTGTTTATGTATTTTAGGGGGTCTTTGCTGGGATGTTCCTAGCTGTTCCTTGGCCTATCAAGGCGGACCTTATTTTAGTATTCAAGGCTACCCATGGTCTGCTCAATGTTCACCTGCCGTTTTTTTGACTTTTACCCTATCCATAGGACACACGGCCATAGTCGTATATTGATTGCTCAACCATCACGATTAAACTGTAGGCGTCATTTCTTTGCTGTAAGGGTGGTCCTAGCCTGGAATTCATTGAAAGAGGAAACTGTTACAGCTGGTCTATTGACATTTTTAGGCGACTACTAAATTCTGAGGACCTTACACCATTCCTATTAAGACCTAACCACTGTATTTCTCTTTAAACTTTGTAGTTGACACCTTTTATATTGTTTTATTTAAATGTTGGTTGACTATGTTTAAATCAGACTAAAGTGAAACTTGTGATCCTTGCTCAGACCTGTTTGCCTTGTGTATCTAACAACAAACGTATTATTATTATTAAAAAATAAATAAAAATGGCGTGAAAAGGGTAGAGTAAAAATTAAAGAATGTATCTTGGCCTGAAGAAAAAAGGCTGTAAATAACGAACAGAAAAAAAAAACTACTGCCGAAACCCGGGATCGAAACAGGGACCTTTAGATCTTCTGTCTAACGTTCTCCCAACTGAGCTATTTCGGCAAGGCAACTCCCGTGGATATGTGCCATTAAAATACAAATTACTTCTGGCACTGATCCAAGGGGCATTCCTTGCTGTCATTCTGGAACGTAGTGACCTTTGACTGCAAGTTCAAATATGACGATTGTGTTATAATTCATATTTTTTCTTAGGCTGTTTTTGAAGGAATTTTTTAAAAGAAATATTAAAATCAAGAGCGAAACAGAGCCAACGTTGCCAACGTTGTTACCGGCTGTTGTGCTCTTCGTCATTCGTATACTGCTAATTTACCTGTAATGTGTGGTGCAGTGGCAACCCGGACCACTGCACTGTGACTGAGGTTGGCGCTAATGACCAAGTTGTCGATGCGCCATTAAGCCTCAATCCCCCCTCCCCCCCGTTTCGTAATTACCTTCTTTAAATACTAGGAACAGGCTTATTACCCACAATGCAGTCGATGCAATTGCTTCCGCGCCCTACCTACATATACGAGTCCAACGGTGGCAACCAACAGCTCACTTCTCGTCATTAACCAAAACACATATATTTTTCAAACTGTTCTACAGTATGTCCCAGAAGTCCCGTACCAGTCAAATAAATCCTTAAGACTAGGATATGGGTATGCTGATAACAGCATACTCGTATAGGAAGTCACCTTTGGCGAACCCGATGATGCCATCCAAAATGACCTTGGAGGTCGTATTCAAGGTCATCTAATTTGTATCACCTAACCTACGAAAGTTAAGGGCATAAAGTAAATTAGAAAGTTGTGGGGGATGGTGCTACTTGTACAACACAGGAAGCATTAACAAAAATTCCATGCAAAACAAGGAAGATATTGGAGAAATAAGTTGGGTAGTGCAGAGAAGCTATCCACAGGGCAGCAGGAAATACAGACGTTGCTGAACCATCAAATGAAACGGTAACAAAGATAGCATTCTTGCCTGGATTTGGTAATACTGTAAAATAAACGCCAGAGGAGGATTTATGCCAAAAGGGCCGGGTTGGCAAGGGCTGAAAGGCCCCGTTTGTCACGAAAATTCAATGGCATTGTTTTTTCTTTGGCTGTTTACCTCCTGCTCTTAACCTGCATGTTCATCATTTTTACCCCAGAGCCCCCCAGATATAGCTCCAGAGGCGATCATTTAAACAATTTTGAGGTTTTCGTTTACTGATAAGGTCCTTTTAGGTAGAAAGCCCTTCCCCCACCCCCACCTGCCTCGCCCGCCTACCCGTTAAATCCTCTCCTGATAAATGCATACAACCGATGCGCCAATTAGGCCGATGTCAACACACATTTACTTAGTACACTCTGCGTGGGAAAACACGGCGTACAGTGTCTGTGAAATTGAGGGGTCCGGGTAGAAACAGATGTCAACATAATCCATCCCCCCTCACCCTCATACTAACTTAGCACCATGACTTCAAAAGTACGAGTCCCAAATTCAACTAATACGAACCATGGTTTCAATTCTGGTAAATGCACATAGGTAAACGCACAGAAACTCGTGCATTTACTTTTGATAAATGCAGGGAATGGATACTGAAGCATGAAAAAGCCGACTACTGGTTAAACGGAACTGAAGAAAAAAAAAAGGATTTGAAAAATAAAGCCTTTCAGGGCTTGTCCACCCAGTGATTTTGTCTTAAATCTGCCACTGGCGTTTATTTCACAGTACTACCAAAACCAGGCAAGAATTCTATCCTTGTTACTGTTTAGGTTGATGGTTCAGCTATTTCTGTATTTTCTGCTGGCCCATCGATGGCTTCTCTGCACTACCCAACTTCTTTCTCCAATAGCTTCCTTGGTTTGCATGCGATTTTTGTTCTGCTTCCTGTGTTGTACAAGTAGCACGATCCCCCACAACTTTCTAATTTACTTTATGCCCCTATATCTTGCGTAGGTTAGGAGATACAAATTGGATGACCTCGAATACGACCTCCAAGGTCATTTTGGATGGCATCATCGGATTCGCCATAGGTGACTTCCTATACGAGTATATTATTATCAGTAACCCATATCCAAGACTTAAGGATTTATTTCACCAGTACGGGACTCCCCATGTTAAATCCCATAGGGTAATTATTGATCGATTCCGAGATAACGGGAAGGCTTCCAGCTATGAAATTACACGAATGGGTGCAATACAATACGAACTGCGTACCTTTAATGGTTTGAAGCCTGGGGACAAAACGGGGATGGCGTGGGAGGGCGCAGTTACGAAAATATTGTTATAACCATTGTTAGTATTGTCGGCATCGTCTATCATTGGACGGGCAAAGTTCGGACAATGAGAACGTGTATACTGACGTGCATGCCTAGACACACACTAGTGTGTCACGATAAATATAAACAACGTTGCAAAGAAATTGTATTCACGTCCAATTCATGTAAAATAAACCAACTGTAAAACAAAGAAAAATAAACAAAGCCAAAAACTGGTAAAGAGGCCACCAAGTTGAGAGTGGTTCGGCCCTTCAAAGGAGTGATATCAACAAACCAAAACTAACGAAGTAAAACAAATCACAACAAAATTAATACAAAACCAAAAACCAATGAAGAGGTGATTAAGTTGAGAATGGTTCGGCCTATAGGCAAAAGGTATAGCAAAGTGTTGAAAACCACGGTAGTGGAGTGTAGTTTAATACACAATTAAAAAAAAAAGAGTGATATCATATCAAAAACCAAAACTGGTAAAAGGGGCCGCCAAGTTCCGAATGGTTCGGCCCTTCAAAGGAGTGATATCACCACACCAAAACATTCGCCAACTTAATCGCACCGAATAACACTTTGGACGTTAAATGAAAACTTGAACATTGCTACCGAAAGTAGCAATGTTCTAGTTTTCATTTAACCTTCGAATTATTAGTCGGTGCGATTAACTTGGCGAATGTTTTGGTGTGTTGATATCTCTCCTTTGACGGGCCGAACCATTCGGAACTTGGCGGCCCCTTTTACCAGTTTTGGTTTTTGATATGATTAAGGCTGATTCAGGCAACTGCAAGTTTCGCTTGAAGTAAGAAAGGAAAACGGTTGGGAAAATTCAACTGATTACAAAAAAAGTCATAGGCTCTATGGTTACCAAACAGTAATAATAAACGATACTAAACATTAATAAAACAGCATTTCAAGGTCAACCATCCATTCGCAGACCTTCGAAATAACAAAAACTGGTTTACAGTTTAGAAAGAAAACCATCAGAGCTCCTATTTCCATTAAAATCACAGCTGCGAAGGTACAGAAATAGAAAAAGAAAAAAAAAACGGATTAGAGCTCACTCAGACGAAACGAACTATAATTTGAACTCTAATTTCAGGGAACAAGCATTGTTTTTATTCTTTGGTAACGTCAGAAAGTGAACGCAATTTGTGTTTAAAATATGTCATGTTTGTGTGTGTGTTAAAATAGAGTTTAATTGTTTACTTTTAATGACTGAACTTTGCATTTTTTAAATGAATGTATATCTGGCACTTACAAGTCCAGTGTTGAACCTCGGACCTTGACGTAAAATAAAAAACAAATTATCATTATCATTATTATTAATAAAATTATAGAAATATATTTCTTAACTAAAATTCAAAATTTTATAAACCTTGCTACCATTCTTAGTAAAAACCAGTTTGGATTCCAAAAAAAAGAAAGGAAATGATGAAGCACTTAAATTGATAAATGATATTGTGACGAAAGCACTTAATCAGGGTTAGGGATGGGTCGGTAACCGAAACCGAAACCGAATTTTTGGTTTTTACTGAAAACCGACACCGAAACCGATTCGGATTTTGTGTCGGTTTTTCGTACGGTGTTCGAAAATCAAAAAATGATTTGTTGTTTTACATTTTTTTTAATAATTATCATTTTCTACGTATAAATGACAGCAAAGCTCCTAGCTATTACAACGAAAATAATAGAGGAAAATGGTGCCACAGCTATACCCACGGTCTATGACGCTGCTGAAAGTGAAAGCAGGGGTAAGTTGAAGCTAGTAATACAATATTGTTGCAAGAAAAAAAAATTAGGAAAATCTGGTCGGGGTGGATGGTGGCAAAAAACGATACCGAAACCTAAACCGAGGTTTCTTGGGTGTGAAAACCGAAACCGGAACCGAAATCAAAAAAATGAAACCGACCCGTAACTAATCAGGGTAAGTACGTTGGTGCAATTCTTATTAACTTGCAGAAGGCTTTCGATAAACTAGACTGAAAAATGTTATCTAATAAATTACGCAAAATTGGCCTGAGAGGACAAATCCATAACATAATCATTAGTTATTTAAATAACAAGAAATGTTTTGTTAGAATAAATAATGAATTAAGTGAATTAAAGGATATTTCTTATGGAGTCCTTCAGGGATCCATTCTTGGTCCTTTGTCGTTTTTTATTTATATTAACGATATTGAAGATGTCATAGAAAATTCCTTCCTCATTATGTATGCAGATGATATAATTTTAATATCTGTCAAT
This sequence comes from Lithobius niger, assembly GCA_023313725.1. NCBI lineage: Eukaryota > Metazoa > Arthropoda > Chilopoda > Lithobiomorpha > Lithobiidae > Lithobius > Lithobius niger. The sequence goes on along the minus strand of JAHWFP010017338.1, from coordinate 10,875 downwards.
TTAAAATACTCATCCATGATGGAAATGCTTCAAGGTGACTTTGATGCAATAATGGATTGGTTTATTTCAAATGATTTATTTGTGATTGAAGAAAAGACTTCTTTTATGAACATGCAAACTTCTCATATTGAAAAAAAAAAACAACAAATAAACCTATCTTAATTCGTGATATAAAGCGTTCTAAAGAAGGTTCTCGCAAATGTCGTGAAATGTCAATTTGTACATCAGCAAAATATTTAGGAATTACTATTGATAACAGATGGAAGTTTAACTATCACATCGAAAATTTAATTACACGATTTCGGCAATTGATAGCAACATTATATACTGTAAGAGAATATTTGAATGTTCATAACAAAAAGAATATTTATAGTGCTTGGATAGAGTCAATCTTGCGATATGGCTGTACTGTGTATGGCTTTATATCTGAAAATTATGTCAATAGGTTACAAAAGATTCAAAATAAAATAATAAAAGTTTTGTTTGGATACAATATGACAGATACAACTAAACAGATTTATAGACAACATAGAATCCTTAATTTTGTACAATTAAGAGATTATATTACTATACAATAAAATTACTTTGACTCCATATTTAAAAAGTATGAGCCAGAAAAAAACAAAATTACTAAGAAATACGAAAAGTAATTTTGCTGTACCTAATTGTAGGAACAGTTATGGACAAAGAAATAGAGAATTCACCATTCCCCACATTTTTAACAAACTGCCAGATGAACTTAGAATTAAAACTTCTTATACTGAAATGAAAAAATTCTGTTAAATGTTGGCTTTTTTCATTTCCAAATTAAAGTGTCGCTAAATTGGTTAGAAATTAAGTGAGTTTTACTTTAGTTTATAGTATTTTAATTGTACATAAGTTTAGTTTTATTGTAACTTACACTTCTTAACTGTATATAGGTTTATTTTAAAATTATATATCATTGATTGCATTTTTTAATAATTTTTTTTAATTGGCTATTATTTTATGCAAACGTAATTTTAATTACATTTGTTAAATTTATCTGTTTCTGTTACATAGTTTTCTTGGTATGTGTTAATGAACTGAGCTTGTCAAATCCTTATATTTGTAACTTTAGTGCTGTAGGTTTTAACCTTTGGTTGTAAACACAGTTGTTTGGCACATACAAGTTTGTATGAGTTTCATGCTGTTTCGAAATAAATAATTATTATTAAAAAAAAGAAAAAATATATTATTATTATTATTATTATTATTATTATTATTATTATTATTATTATTATTATTATTAAACAATCCTAAAGTTATGAGCATTGAAAATCATTTTGGAAAACACTTTAAGGAAAAAACCAACGTGATTTGCGAAAAATTTTCAGAACATTTTGAAAAACAAGTACCCCAAATAAAAACAAAATTAAAAATAAAAAGGCGCAAGCATGAACATAAACTGAAAACTATAAGAAATAACTTAAAGAATTAAACATACAATGGGGATCATCAAACAAAGCAAACAAAAATGAAATACTCAAAGTTATAAATCAGATTAAAGTAAAAAAATTACGTGGTCATGATGGATTCATGATGGAACACTTTGCAGAAACAAAAAATAAAACAAGTGAATTCATGACAACTCTAATAAATAGTATAATTAAAACTGAAATTTGGCCAAATAATCTAAAAAGACAAGTTATTCGACCAATATATAAGAAGGGGTATGTACAAGATCTCAATAATTACAGACCAATATCATTATTACCTGTATTAAATAAAATAATAGAAAAATTCTTTGCAACAAAAATTGAAGAATTTTTGGAAAAAATACAAGGTATTAAACGTAAATTAATTTGGATAGCGAAAAGGAATTGGTGCTAATGATGCATTAGAAAATATAAACAATAACGTCTGCAGAGCATTAAATGAAGGAAAATCAGTAGGTACAATTCTAATAGATTTAACTAAAGCCTCTGATACTCTTACAAACGCTATATTACTAGAAAAAATGTATAAAAATGGACTTAGAGGAAAAATGTATAACATTAATAACAGTTATTTAACAGATAGATACTCATGTGTCAGAATTGGTAATAACCTCAGTCAATGGACAAAAATTGAATACGGTGTACCACAAGGTTCTGTATTGGGGCCCCTACTATTAATTTATATAAATGATATTACTGATTTAAAATGGAAAACATATATGACCTTATTTGCTGATGACATATTTGTGTTGTCTATACACAACAATAACAGAAAGATGATGGAAAATTTGCAGGATGATTTTGACAATCTACAAGTTTATCTTAATGAAAACGATTTAATCCTAAATGATGAAAACACATGCTTTCTACCGATAGTAACATCACACATGCAAGAAGCCATAGGAACAATAAGAACATGGGATAGAAAATGTAACTGTAACTGCGATTGTGCTAAGATAAAAAAAAAAAAGTAAATAATACAAGATATTTGGGAATTGAGTTTGATAAAAACTGGAAATTTTACAAACATATTGATATACTTACACAAAAACGAAGGTGTATGATCCCAGCATTATATAACTTAAAGAATATACTGAGTACAAAAAATACGAAGATGATTTTTCATGCATTGATAATGTCAAACATAAATTATGGGTTCAATGTGTATGGATCCACATCAAAAAGCAACATAGCACAAATACAAAAATTAACTAATAAAGCAATGACAGTACTTTTCAGAAACAATGAAATACAACAGGCTGATGAGTTATATAGAAAATTGAAATAATGAAAATGACACATCTTTAAAATGGAACATTATAAAAAAGAACTATTACAAGGATGAACATAAAATTATGGTAAACAGAAATATGAGAAATAATAATACCTGGCTGCAAAAACCAATATGGAGAAATTCATATGGAAAAAGGAATATGAAATATCTGGTACCGTTATACTTCAATGTGATTCCACAAGAACTGTGGCAAATACTAAACAACATTGAAATGCAGCGTAAAATCAAAAAGTGGTTAATACAATCACAATAAGCAGCATTTAGGTAACAAATGATATATGAATAGGACACATATAAGATATTAAATGGATTAAATTAACTTAAATAAACTCTAAATGAACATTTTAAATTGTTAAAATAGTGTATGTGAAATGTGTTTTTTGTAAATAAGTTATTAAATGTGGAAAGTTTTATGTAAATAAATTGTATATCTTGTAAACTGCTTGCACACACAAGTCTGAGAGCTAGTTTACGCAACGAGACCTTCTCGCTCGCCAAAAGCTATTTGCTAGGGAACCGTTATTTATTTACGATTAATTTCCCGTTTCTATTAAATGATTGCGGTAATAGACAACAAATTAAATGTATTATAAATAACAACACGGACAAAGAACAAAGTGCAACAGTAATTTTAAACATTGCTACAACATTGTTGCCATTTTACGCTATCTCCAGTATTTGCTATTCTCGCTGAAAAAACAGCTTCTAGCAGTAATCAAACAACGGTAGAATAAATAGCTACTCGCAACGAGAATTCAAAATCCAACATGGCGTCAATTTTGGAGTTATCGACTAGAAGACAAACCTTCGAATGCCGGCATTCAGGAATCTGTCCATCGTCGTGTACTGCAGTAGAAATTGTTTTCTTGTTGTCATAAATCGACACTGTCATGTTGCAAGCATCGTCGTCGTGTCGCGGGGCACGAGGAGAAAATTTGCGTCCGCGTTGTTGCCATGGTTACTACGTATAGACAACTCGAAAGTCGCATTCTCCGACAAAGGTGAGAAGCAGTCAGCAGATTTAGTATTGACCAAGTAAAAGCTAGTGAGCGAGAAAATTGTCCTTGCGTAAACGCGCCCTGATACGGACTTCGTGCCTGTACTCGTATATACACTTATGTACCTTTACTTGA
>JAHWFP010017314.1:648-12405 GCA_023313725.1 Lithobius niger | reverse complement strand
TGATGAAAATCAAATACGTCAGACTGCAAAACTAAAGCCCAAATTCCCTGGTTATGCTTCGTTCTTCTTAGAGGTGGCTTCACTGTCCTTAAGTAGTTTTCTGAATCCTGATATCTGGCCTAGTGGTATAGTGTTTTCGTTACTCCGACAAAGAAGCTGGCATGCTAATGTTACTGAAAGGTTCATGCCAACACACGTATTACCTAGTGCTGATCCACTCCCAGCCCTTGTTAACCTTAACCCCACACTCACAGACCCAAGTAATATCACCCTCCCCGTCAAACCCCTAGCCCAGCCCAACAATACTCCCAGCCTCAATATTTGTATTCCTAACTCTGCAACACCTACTCCCCCGCTCATTGATGCCTGTAACCAAGGCAACCCTAAGCCTTCTATCTCTAACCCCAGGACTCCACCTACAGTGCCTCCCAAACCAAGTTCCCCATCCCACTCTATCTCCCCCAACCATGTTCCTTCCCCCTGACGCCCAACCAACCATCAACCTATTGCCAACCCGATTATTGACTACCCACCCCATTCCCCCAGTACCCCGAGCCAAAGCCGCGATGTTACCGTGTGCCATACCAGCTACAATGACCATACTCAACTCTCTTTTATGTACACTAATGCTGAGGGATTGTCTAGCAAACGTCATGAATTTATCACCGTGCAATCTGACATTTGTGCCGATATAATTTGCATCAGTGAAACTCATTACAAGCCTGAGTCTTGTGATGACTTTGACTACCTATCTGATTTCTCTACATTTCGGGCTGATCGTTCCACTCGGAGGAAGGGTGGAGTAGCCATTAGTGTTTGTAATGCTCTCCAGCCCACACTGCGATCTACCTTTTCTAGTCAAACCAGCAACTGGGAAGCTGTTTGGTGCAATTTTATGCTCCACGGTGAAACACATACCATCGGCTGTGTCTATAATGGCACTCTCTTTGACAATAATATTCCAGCATTCAACTGCTTTCTTGAAATGCTCCACCAGGAACTTCTCATTAACCCTAATAGGACCATAATCTGCGGCGATTTCAACTGTTCCAGCATTGATTGGGAACTGTACTACTCTAATGATGACGCTGCCACTCGCCTCCTACAAGTTATCAATGATAATTTCCTGACTCAGCACATAGTCTGCCGACCCGTGCTAGAGGTGGAGATACTCCCTCCCTTCTCGACCTACTACTCACTAGTGATGACATCACCATTGATTCCCTTCGTCACCTTCCACCATTCAGCAAATCTGACCATAGCGTCATTATCTGGAAAATCAAGAGCACCAATTTTAACCACCGCTATACCCATCCTCGACACAACTTTAGTGCTGCTGACTGGGACCTCATAAACGAAACCATCAGCAACATCGATTGGAGATCCAGATTTGCTGGCTCCACGTGTACGCAAGCTTGGGATATCCTTCGAAACTTCCTTACTGACCTGTGTAGTACCCACATTCCTGTGAAGAAAAACGGCCCAAGGAGGGCTAAATTGCCTCCTTGGATGGATTACAACATCAGGAAACTTGTCAACCTTAAAGGTAGGCGGTGGAAGACTTACAAGACCTACCCTACACCAGAGAACTGGACATCATTCACTGAGACCCGCAATCAACTCACTGACAACATCCGCAATGCGAAAGTTTCATTTGAACAACAGCTGGTTTCAAAATGCAAAAGCAACAATAAGTTTCTATATTCTTATATCCAGAGCAAGAGTAAGAATAAACCTTCTATCCACATTAAGCAAGACAATGGACCTACGGTCATCAATCCCCAAGATGTCGCCAACGAACTGAACCAATACTTCAGTTCCGTTTTCAGTAATGCTGGACCTACACAACTACCTGATGTGCTCATGCAAACTAATGCACTCTCAGCTATAAACGTCAGTGAATGCACTGTGCGCCGCTTGTTGCAGGACTGCGACCCTTCTACCCCTGGTCCAGATATTATTCACTGTGCCATGCTTAGAGCTTGCGCTGCCACTATTGCTACACCGCTTACCATTGTTTTCCAGAAATCTATTGCTGAAGCGATCGTTCCTGATGACTGGAAAAATGCCAACATTATCCCCATCTTTAAGGCCGGCGACCGCCAAAGTTCAAAAAATTATCGCCCCATCAGCCTGACATCTCAAGTGGCTAAGCTCCTTGAGAAGTTGGTTAAAAGCCAACTCTACAACTACTGTGAAACTAACAGCTTAATCAGCGGGAGGCAGCATGGTTTCCGTGCGGGGTACTCTTGTCAAAGCAATCTTCTTGAGTTCTTTGGCTACCTGTCAAATGCTGTTGATGACCATATCCCCTGCGACGTTATTCTCCTCGATATCCAAAAAGCCTTCGACACTGTTCCCCACTTTCTTTGAATCGAATTTTCGGCTGGATTTACTTTAGTCTTTCAACAAAGTCTTCCGCCTTCATCAGGCACTGGTTGCTTAGCACACTAACGTAACATCTCAAAGATTCGAAAAACATGTAGTGGGGCCATCTGCAAGAATAGCCAATATTACCACACCAGAGCTCACCTCTGGTTTCTCTTACATGTGGAAAGCCTACCTCCCTCCACCACCACCCAAAGAAGGAGAAGAGAGGGAGCCACTGTCAACGTAACTTGCAGATGGCCCCACTACATGTTTTTCGAATCTTTGAGATGTTACGTTAGTGTGCTAAGCAACCAGTGCCTGATGAAGGCGGAAGACTTTGTTGAAAGACTAAAGTAAATCCAGCCGAAAATTCGATTCAAAGAAAGCTTCAAGTTGGCGTAAGCGTTATTGTCTCTTCCAAATTCGTTAGTTAGCCAAGTAAAATGAGCCTGTCGGCATTCAGAACTGTTCCCCACAGCCTTCTTCTCAGAAAACTCGAGAACTTTGGTATCACTGGCAACCTACTACATTGGCTTAGAAGTTTTCTCTCAGGCCGCAAACAACGAGTGGTTTATGAAGGACGTGCCTCAGACTGGGCCCCTGTTCTCAGTGGTGTTCCACAGGGAACAGTTTTGGGCCCCCTGCTTTTCCTACTCTTTATCAATGACCTTCCAGACCTTGCTAAATCACAATGTAGTCTCTTCGTTGACGATGACAAGTTGTTCAAGAAAACTCCTCATGCCGAAGATTGTGCCATCATCCAAGATGATCTTAACCAGATCAGTAACTGGGCCCTGAACAATGGCATGAAGTTCAATGCTAACAAGTGTGAAGTGCTTCATGTTGGTCCCAATAACCTCCATGCTGCCTATTTTCTTGGAACTGAGCAGCTCCCTGAAGTCCTTGAGGCCAAATCACTTGGTGTGACGTTTACCTCAAATCTTAAAGTCACCAAGCAATGTGCTATTGCTGCTCGCCGTGCTAATATGCTGCTTGGCCGCATCAAGAAGCATTTTTCCTTCTTCAGCACCACCTCCCTTAAAACACTCTACACTTCATACATCAGGCCACACCTTGAATACTGCATTCAGGTTTGGAGCCCTCAACTTATTAAAGACCAACAACTCCTTGAGCGCGTTCAGAGGCGTGCTGCCAAGCTTGTGCCAAGACTGCGTGCACTTCCATACGATGCTAGGCTCAGGGAGCTTGGCCTTACGAGCCTTCACGACCGCCGCATTAGAGGTGACCTACTCCACACCTACAAAATTCTGAGTGGGATTGATCGCACCGAAGCTAATTGGTTCTTCACCTTGGCCCCCTCCGTTGGCACTCGTGGACATCGCCTCAAGTTACAACGCACACGTGTGAATACCAATGTCGGGAAGCACTTCTTTTCATATCGCGTGATTGACCACTGGAACCGGTTTCCTCATAATGTGATTGAAGCCAGATCTGTTAATGGCTGGAAGGCAGCCTATGACAAAATACTTTCTGCCAAGCAGTGAACTGTCTCTGCTCATCCAACCATACAAGCTTGGCTTTGGTTGTGTATTTTGTTTAAGTTTAAGTTTAATTGTCATTTATAACAATTTTTATAAGAGAGTTACGTTATAATGAGATTTAACTACTACTAGGGATGCAATTGGGATTTATATTTTTATTTTATTTTTTATGTGTTTGCAGGTGAATGTTGAAGTGGTTGCTTCATATGTGGCCAATGATTGTTCGGCTCTTATTCCAGACGAGACTGAGGAAATTCTTCCTAGCTCTGTACGTCTGCGCGTGAAGTGGAAGAACTGCCATGAAATTCTTGAATCTCCTCCCGCAGAAGCCATTTGCACTGTGGTACGTTTGATTACTTTGTAGTAAGCGGCACGAATACTGATACAGTTTTAAAATTTTGGCCAGTACCGGTACCAATATGGATTTCCAAAATGTATTCCCTAATTTTTTGTATCAATCGTGTATATTTCTTCAAAAGTCCAATAATTATTAAAATAAAAATATTTAAAATAGTAACCAACAGATAAAAGATAGTTAGGAAGATATTCAGCGATTTCCTGAGCAAAGCGCTGCAAACCGCCAGTTGTAATCCCAAACGGTTCCTGGGTTATCAATATTTTGGCAAAATGTTCCGATACTGATACCGATATTGCGATACCACAAATATCGGCAACCAATCTAATCCAGTATCGGTATCGTTGCAACTTTACTACTTTGTGCTACAGTATTATGATTCAGATTGTTTAACCAGGTTTCTAAAAATTCATTAAACAACAATATTATTGATTAACAATATTACTTTACATATAAGGAGGCTTGAAGAAGATAGGAGAGACATAAATATCATCACACAGACTATTAAGCCTATCGAAGGTTCGATAGATACCAAGTGTATTTTTCTTTCTATTTTTGAATTTAAGCATATTTTTCTGTGATTTCTTACTTAGGACATACAGTAGTGAGAACTATCGGGGGATTGCATTAATGAGTCCACTGGCAAAGCTCCTGGACCTCGTCGTGCTGACCAGACTGAGAAATACAGTTGCCACAAGTGATGCTCAATTTGGGTTCAAGCATAAACACTCCACGACGCTGGCCGTTTATGCGATGAAGGAGGTTGTGTGCCGTTATCGCAAAGCTGGCTCGAGAGTATACGCTTGTTTCGCTGACGTTGCTAAGGCGTTCGACAAGGTCTCGCATGACCTAAGCTGCAGAGGTTCCAACTTACCTGGTTAACATTGTACGGGACTGTTACGATCGGCAATCACTGGCTATTCATTGGAGTAACTACTTGTCCCCCTCCTTCGCGGAAGTGTGGTGTTAGGTAGGGCAGCCCCCTCTCCCTGTTTCTTTTCTGCCTTGTGTTGGATGAAGCTGTTAAAGAGCTAGGCGGCTTGCCTACCGGCTGTTGGGTCAACGGAACTGCTTTGAACTAGTGTTGCACGGTATTAAGTTTTTGCAGGACGGTACGGTACGGTTCTGAAAACGGCGGTCTACGGTAATATCACGGTAATTTAGGAAATAATTTTGCGCTGTTATCCACTTGAGCACAAAAGAATGAAATATGGCTCTTAGCATTTAATTTTTTTTTACTAAAGAGCGGCACTTTGCTTTCATCTTGATGGGACGCGGCAACATCGACCATAAATACAAAATCGCTCGTACGCGCTTGTTACTGAAGAGCTGCTCCCTCCCCAACTCCCCCTCCCCTCCCCCCCCTTTCCGGACTGTGGACAAGCAGTGGGGTCGGATTTCACTCGCTGGTGCGATGCACCTTCGTTAGCACCATAATCACGGTATCAGTATCGTTCCTTTTTTAGCACCACGGTATTACCGTAGCAGCGGTATTACCGTGATTAATACCGTGGTGCTAAAAAAGGAACGATACTGATACCGTAATTTTTTTTTACCGTCAATACCGTGAGTACCGACTTACCGTGCAACACTACTTTGAACATTATTGCGTACGCTGATGATATTGTACTCTTGGCACCCAATAAGCATACTCTTCAGTTCCTTCTGGACAGGCTGTGCTACAGAGCGGAGATGAAAGGCCTGTTATTTAACGTCCTAAAATCGGTCGGAGTTATTTTTGGGGGTGACTCTGAGATTGTTGAACCTCTGCATCTGAATGGAACAAAACTCACTTGGGTCACGTCGGTAACATATCCGGGTGCAGAACTGAGTAGAAATTTGTCGGATGATTTACATCTGCGAAAAGTCCGGTCAGAGGTGTGCAAGAAGAGCAATGCCATCGTGCACACTTCCTGAGGAGGTGAAAGTGCATATGCTGAGGACTAGAGCTATGGCGCTGTACGGTCTTGCAACCTGCTGCAGCTATTCTAGGGCGACAATGAACGAACTGTCATTGATACATCATGGGGCCGTAAAACGGGCTCAACTGTTGTCTCGATATACTCATAATCATCAAGCTTGCAGAGACGGGAACCTTCTCATTCTAGAACGTGCCATGCTCTTACAACAGGCTACGCTGTGGAGTATGTACTGAACTCTAACAATGCCCTGATTGTTGCCTGCAGGGGGGGAACCGATGACTGGGGACAAGGTCTTGGAGCAGTTGTTGCAGAGGGGTTAATGCATCTGGGACGATGGTGCGAGATCCGTACCACCATGATTTACGGCTGCTGAGGCAAAGGGCACATGACCATGTACAGGGCATTGCAGTGTTGCAGGCGATCAGCGACTTGGACCGAGGTCCACCTTGAGTGTATTACTTTTGTTTTGATAATTTTGTTGTTGTTTATTTTTGTCTCTCCCAAACCCATATGTACCTCGTTGCACGGAATAGAATAAATAATAATAATTTATACTAGAATTTGTCTCATGTTCTAGCATCCATAATTGAAAATTCCATTCCATTTAAAATGTGATAACTTTACCAATTTTAATAACCATATGTTACCAAATTGATTACCTTGATTAAAGCTTTCCAGTGGCATGGCTTAAAAGTCAATAGCCCAAACAGTTTTATACTTATACGATTATATCGTTGAAACTTGGAAATCCTTTTTTGAACATGTACTCACTCAATCAATTTTAAGTGAAAATATGTTGCAATCAAAGCTGTCATCACTAAATCGAACTCAACCTTCTTGCTTCAAACTTGACTCAAATTACAATTATTGCAGTCTTATACCCTTATCAAGACACACGCTAGTGTGTCGCCCGCCAAGATAAAACAATAACATCCAGATAATATATATACATGAGCATGGCGACCACTAGACACGTTGTGTCTTTACAGCAAAAGGAGTTTGGCTGTTTTCAGGCATGTGAGGATAAATAACAATGCGACAGAAAAGGCTGAAACTTGTTTGATCGGTAGACTTTGGTCGCCTGACAACATAAAAGTCACTGTTAGACCCATAGCTTAACGTTTTCTTGTTGAAAAAAAACGGCGTGAATAACGTTGATATTTGCGTAATTCTTACTACTACCGGTAATGCTTTTTTTTGTATCACGAAAATAAATTCTTCCATGCGGTAAATAAAGCTGGTTCTTAGCTCATTTTACAGGTATTGCTCTGGAGATGTGCCCTTTTCATATGGACCTTTCTAATTGGTCAAGTGGTTCAGGGTTTAGGGAGCTCCAAAGGTCCAAATTGATTTGTTTTACATTGTTTTAAACATTGTTTTTATGCAACAATGCCAAACTGACAATTAAAGAATTAACTTGATTAAAATTAGTTTGTACTATCCTAAATTACTTACCTCTAGTAGGAGGGTAGAAAAGCAAATCGAAAACGATTTTAGCACATACTACAGTTTAGTATTTTACAGATAGTAAGAATCATGTGTTTGCAAGGAGATACTGCAATACTAATAAAAATGCTAATCAAATGAAAAAGGTGACTGCTGTCCTCAAAATCTAACGAAACCACAAAAAAAAAAAAGGAAGAAAAAAAACTGGACCAGAAAACTAGGTTGGCATTTCCATTTCATAATTACTAAGAAAAAAATGGATTTCGTCAATTTGGACCAAAATAATCTGATATCTACAACAAAACAAAACTTGTTACGGATTCCCGCCAAGCTTTTCGGCCGTGTGAAGTCGTAATATCAAATGCCAAGCTCTTTCGCCAAGCTAATCCCACCGACTAATACTTCAAACGTTAAATGAAATAATTGAAAATTGCGCTGTAAGCAATTTCATACATTTCATTTTAACCTTCGAACTATTACTCGGTGGGATTAGTTTGGCGAAAGAGCTTGGCGTTTGATATCACGACTTCACATGGCCGAAAAGCTTGGCTGGAATCCTTAATAAGTTTTGTTTTGGGGTAGATTATACTTGCTTTCAAATAAGTTGAAATTAAACAAACAATGACCTGCTTGTGTCACTTGTTATACACAGCTGTTATTCTTATTCTTTTTGTGTCCGTTTTATTTACCTAGGTTTCATCAATCTACTTTATTTACTACTTTGCTTTTGTTATGTTCATTTAGGTAGTCACTGGTAAACCAGAGTGCAATCAAAGTCTAACACATTCAATGCATGAAGAACTAAGGAGACTTCAGGTAAAACAGTTGAGTTAAGTAAAGTTTGAGTTTTACCTTGATGGCTGGGAAAAAAATATGGTACATTAGTTTTTTAATTTGTTTCAGGAATTGAATAATATTAAAGAAACATCAACAGCATTTTACGACCCATTTTCCATTGATGATGTGCTAATAGGAAAAGTTGAAAAGCTTATAGAAGGTGTTTACAATGCTAATTAATTAATTGCTTAAGTTAGTTTGGAAGCCTTCTCTGTGGAAAACTTGTTCCTTTTAAAACCGAACCAATGAAGGCTTTACAACTGTGTTTAATGTGAAATTTGGTATCTACTGTAAATAGAAAAACTTTATTGTAAGGAGAGCTTGACTCTTAAGGCCCGGTCCAGTTTTAAAGTTAGTGTTGTAGAAATTTATATTAACACCTACATGTGTTGGGCTTCCTAGCAGTGCTCTGCTTTGCGATGTTAAATTAGTGTAGTTGTAGCTCGCGCGATGGCGCCACTTTCCTATAGCGAATGTACAAGAGTGACGCGATGCACGCTGGGAAAAATAAAGAGATGTTCATGTTGTTCGCTTGTCAAAAACTTGGCAACGCAAGTCGTAACTCGTAAATGCGTTTCGTAAATTCTTTTAATCAATTAGTTGTACAATACTCTGCAAAGGAAAGCAAAATGCAACAGTTAGGGGTTAAAAAAAAGATTCCTTTGGGACTGTAATCTAAGCAGTGGTCCACTTTACATAAAATTGTCCATTCAAAAGGCGATGTATTCACGGAACTAACTAGGATTCAAGTACTGAGATTAATGGGGTCGCCAATGTGATACAATAGTTGGGAATGTAGAAGGTAAGTCAAATATTTTGGACGACACTTGCTTTGCTATGTTCGAGTATTTACCGTAATATACTGTGAAGTGGCTCATTGATTTCTCCTCCCCCTCCGTCAATCCTTGGTCTTACTTTTAGTACATTATTACCTTGGGTTAGCGCCACCGCACATGCAGTTGTGGGCACTTCCCTCAGAAAAGTTGGTGGATGCAGTTGGTTGTAAGTCAACTCTTTACTAAATGTATTTCAAGTTTAAGTAACAACGGTCCGATGCAAATATGTATTTGATAGTTTGAACTATCAAATACATATTTCAATCGGACCTTGGTTTGTAATAAACCAAACATGATCAGAGCAGTTTATTATGGCAGAAAAGATGTCTGTGAGATGCAGCGTGGATCAATGGGTCCCTGCAGAATGTAAGGCTCATTGAACCCTAACATCGCACCACGAGTCCTGCGATGTGACAGATGAAAGTGTCACCTGTCGCCTGAAAATCGAACCGTGCTACATAGTAGCATCATATGTGACACCCTTACTTCGAACACCTTTGACTTTGGAATGCATGTATGTTTTTGAAAAATGAGTGTGCAAAGACATGTTATCTGTGCAGTGATTATTGACTTATTGTTAATGACTTTCAGGAAACTAAGTAAGTACAGATACTGCCTGCACCCATCCACGGCTTTCCTGTTTGTGGGCGTGGATTTCGATGATGCGTTTTCTAATCCACTCCTCTCTAGAACATATCAATACCATAATTGTGACAGCACAGGAATTACCGCACCGGTCAGAGATGTTGGCTCGCCATCTATACAGATTCATAGATTTCCTGGAAACATTTGCGGCATTGTTCCCTTAAAGTCTTGGCGCACCTGTTCTCTACATTGGTTCCATAGTCTGCCATAGGCCCCGCAACTTCGTTCTGTGAACATGATGGTGTGTGTTGTTGATTGAATAAATTAATACGGATGCAAACGTATTTACTTCTCATTTTTGGACTTGTATGTCAGTCTGCCTGAGCAGGGAATCGAACCCACAACCTTTGAAATAAAAAAAACAAGGTCCTGCTGCTGAGCGATACTGATACAGCCTAAAAGGAAACATCCATAGGCAGTATTTAACACACGCGTGCTAAATGCTGTCTATGGACGTTTCCTTTTAGGCCGTGGCTCAGCAGTAGGACCTCGGCCTTAGATTTCAAAGGTCATGGGTGTGAATCCCGCTCAGGCAATATGACATAATAAGTCCAAAAAGCAACGTAAATAGGTTTGCATCCATGTTTATTTAATCCATCTCAAGCCCAGTGTCTTTCCGTCCTGTTTAATGTTGTTGATTGATTCACCTCGTTTGGATATTCTTTGATGGTGGACTGTCCGTGACCACCTTCTCGCTGTTACCTCAGTTGTGGCGCTATCTCCAGAGGTCTTACTTTACATTGATGCGCTTGTGACTGGGTGAGGTACCCACATCAGCGGTTATGTTGCATCCGGACTGTGTGGTCCCAGAAAGAGAAAGAGTTTGCTCATCAGTGTGGAGGAGCTACATGTGATTCATCTGACCTGCACATCAATTTCTCCCCCGTGTCACTCACAGGTGCTCTAGGCATGTAGGACAACATATTACCCATTGCTTACACTGCGATTATTCCCTTCTTTTCCATTAGGAGGCATGTAGGGTGTTGATCTTTTGCCAACATTGTTGGGTGGGACCTGATCATCGAGTAGTGTCCCAGACAGGTTGAATATGGTGGCGGACGAATTGTCTCGGGCTCGACATATTCCTACCACAGAATGGACACTTCTTCAAAAGATACACGACCAGGTTTTCCTCCTCTGGGCTGAACCTGTTCACCATACCAGTGAGTATGAGACTCCTACAGTTCATCTCTCCTATCCCAGCCAATTCGACTGGCACGGACCCCCTGTCCATGTACTGGTAGGAAATACAGTCTTCAACGGCACACCATTGTTTTGTAGTTCTTCTGGTTCTGCTAGATTTACTCAGGGTGTTGATGACACTTAAACTGGATGTCCTATGTACTATTAACAAATCCAACATAGTAAATTCATATTCCCACTCCCAATCGATGGAGGGTCTTGTTCCAATTGGCCAAAGTTTGACAAATTTTGGTGGTTTGATTGGGTTAAGCCTCTGAAAATGGACCACTGAACATTAGGATGTTTTGCTACGTTTGTATCTAAAACATATGAATTTACGATTACGGCAAAGAATTTGCCCATTCTACTTTGAGTGATAGGAATATAGAGTAAACAAATGACTCTCAAACTCAAAAGTGTCAATACTCACCACATCAATCTTGCAAATTTTCGATAGGCATTAGCCGTAAATTAAATATTTTCAGTGATCCTATCTTCGTCAGGCAGCAAGAAACGTGTGAACTACAGTCTACATACGTGTATGCACTCTTCTAGATGAATCAAATTCAATCGAGAACAATTCAAACTTGACATGTCTGTGGCCCACTGTATTTAGGAGGCCCACTGTCGCATTCCCTTGGAGGGGGGGGGGGGGGTGTGCG
>JAHWFP010017308.1:2634-12787 GCA_023313725.1 Lithobius niger | reverse complement strand
TAGAACTTGAAAATCGGTTCAGTGGTTCGATCTCCAGGTGAGGGCAACAGTCCCAACAGCAACAGTAATGATTTTTGCCCAGTGCTCTACTATAATAATTGCTCTGCCGACGAGAATACTGCAGTCACATCAAAATTGGGTTCAAAAGGCCCTGGTCGGTGTTAATACCTACATTTTAAGCTATACAAATTGAAAATCGGTTCATAGGTTCGATCTCTTGGTAAGAGCAAAATTTCTAGCCCATTTGGCTTTCCGTGTCAAGAATATTGTAGTTGTATTAAAATAGCCTGCGAAAGGCCCTAAGGCCTTGTCCATACCTACGTTTTAAGCTATAGAACTTGGAAATCGGTTCAGTGGTTCGATCTCCAGGTCAGAGCAAAGAGTCCCAACAACAACAAGAAGGACAACAAGAAATGAACATGCTGTGGACGCCGAACGGTCCTTGATGTTGCCAATACAGTCATCCTCTTGTTTTGTCTTTCGTGGGAGATGATTTTGCGACATTAACTCTAACCTGTGTAAATGTTGCAAACGATATTCTCAACGGGTCGCACGACGTATACCGGAAGGATTTATGTCCCTTTAAAAAGTGCCGTTCTTGAAAACATTCAACGAAGTGTTCTTTAAACCACATTTGGAGAAGATTCATGATGGTGGAATACATTTCGATGCGAGTGATGCGTTCTGGCACTACTACTCAATCAATTGGAAACAGCATGTCTATGCCCTTCACAACATAGAATCTCTTTTATGTTCCACAACCCATGCAGCATGAAAAACATGCCATAGTGGGGAAAAAAACCCATAGTGCAAAAACGTTTTACAAAGGGCTTTTAAAGATCTATTTGTAACGAGGTGAACCCGCATGTAGAGGGCGCAACGCGTTGGAGCTACTTCCAACTCAAGTGTGACTGCTTATTGATTAACCATGTCATGTATCTATATACCGGTAAGCTTAATAAACGTGAGTATGATTCAAGTTCGGACTTCTCGTGAGCTGAGGATGACACTAGACATAACGTCAAAATCGTATAAAAACTTCCATGAAGGAGGGCTCTCACCCCTTCCCCCTTCCCCAAATAAAAAAAAAGCTGCAGCATGTTTTAGAAATGTTGACTGCAGAAGTGTCATTTTGAAGTTCAAAAATGACTTTTTCCTCCAGTGTGAAGCCTACAAAAATGTATGACCATCCTCTCGAGAGGATCCAAAAAATCCTTGATCCCCTCACGTTCAATTGCCTCCCCCACCCCCCTCTCCCCACGGAGATAAATAATGACCGGTTCCCGTGTATGGCCTTTCGCCCACCACCGTGCGCGTTCTCAAAGTATGATCTAATCTACTATAAACCATCTGTTACCTTCAAACAATCCATTGATGCCCTCACACAGAACACTTGTTGCCCTCACAACAAGCTGACACACTCATTCCAGTAAAGAAATTCAAAAGCATAACCAATTAACTGAACAATAGGAAAAAAAAAACATTAGAGCTCGTATCCCCATACTCACAGCTGTGAAGGTACACAAACAAAAACGGATTAGAGTTCGATGGAACGCAATGTACTATGATTTGAACTCCAATGCCAGGGAACAAGGAGTGTTTTCACACAATGATTATGTCAGAAAGTGAAGGCAGTTTGAGTTTAATGTTGGTGTGTATGCATGCGCGCTTAATTTGTGTATTATACAGGTTTGTTTTTTATATATTTGTGCGCGTTTGTTGTTTTATATTTTATGTTTGTTTAGTGTGAGTTGCTGCGTGTGTATTTCGTATACATTAATTTTGCAATTTGTGAAACAAGCAGACTCGTAGTTACGGCAGGTTTTTTTTTTGCCTGTGTTTGTGTTTGAAGGTTTCTGTTTTAGTTCTAGTTCGTATGAGTAATTACGTGTTTACTTTATGTATTTTTATCTTTCAATATTTTCGGCGTTTTGCTGTTTATGGCGACTGTTTTGTATGTGTATGCGGATTTAGGTTTTCGTTCGTTTTCATGTGCGTGTATATGTTGTATTTTGTGCGGTTTTTTTTCAGTTTTAAATAAAAAAAATAACAATATAGTATATCTCGAAATTAGTATATATCTACAATTAGTAGATATAATTATTCGGAAGAGGAGGTCAGGATAAAAACATTGGTATGGTGTATGGCAGCGCCATCCACCAATTGTTAAAACCTTGCTTTCATCGTAAGTGTAAGGATAGAGGTTATATTGGCTTGTATGTGCAGCCACCATTGTATGAATGTGTAATCTCGCAACACGTCCTGGTGTATGACCGTTTCTCCGAATTTAAATCAGTGTCTTAATTTTCGGGGGAAACGGGAACCCTCTTTTCGCCGAATGTCATTTTTTCAAATTACGTGCCTCGCTCGCTGCGGCTAAACGGCAACTGCAATGCAGCTTATCACAAATTCCTTCCGTTTAGGAATGTATCTTCAACTTCCCAATGTTAAATTTTTAAGGAATGTTTTGATTCGGCGACCCGGGCTTCGGCAAAACGGGTGTACACCCAAATGGTAACCCTTCAAGAAAGGCCGCCACGTTTTTGAAGGCCATTACTTTTATTGCTTCAGTGTAAAGTGCAACGAGAGTTGGCGTTGTTACCAAAATAATCGAGTAGTCAGTGGCATCATCTCTTATCGATGTGACGAGCGACGTGAAAGCAATTACTGAGAGCACGAGCTAACGTCCGTATAGAGCAGCGTCAAGTGACGTCATATTGGCTACGAGACACCATTTGAGGGCATAGCTACAAGGTGCACTTGATTAACAACGGCACTTCTAGTCAAGACAGTGCTTTGAGAGCGGATTTCTTAGGCTTAAAAGAACGTTGAAGAACAAGCATAGGGCGTTATAGGCTTAAGAAATCCAGTCTAATAGCATTGGCTTCAATAAGACGACCTTCTTTTCGCCCTCCAGTGCACCTTGCAGCTAACCCAGTAACTGGCTCCACCATAGAGTTATACACAATAATACTACGTTGTGTCACTGCCCTATACATTCTTGCTGAGAGCAATAAAATTCAACGCGGAGGCATGCTTAAAGGGACACCCGGCCTGCCTTACAACATTCCGCCTGCCTTACAACAGTTCGCGCTGGTCGCCTTCCGCGCAAAACGAACACGAAGGTCATCTGACATAGTAGCTGCGTTGAAGAACGTAGCTACTGTCTCATTTGGCATTGTGCCTAATAGACGAACCAGCACGAACGCATTAATCGTGTCGTCACAAACCGGAATGATTCTCGTATTTTAACATCACAATTTATAATTTTCTTGGCTAGTGTCTTATAATTTTGACTCGGCGGTCTATTGGAATAATTAAATTTAATGTTTACTGCATTAGGCTTTTAGATTTTTGATCTCATGGTAATTATTAGCAAATTAGTATATGCACACACAGATATGAAACGTCATGGTTATTGTAAGCGCCTAAAGCATCATATACTTACGGGTCGTTAATAAATAAAGTTCCTTTATATTCAACAGAAAATCTCCTAGACGCCACATTTTAAAAAGGATTTTTAGCTAAGGAAAGACTATCGGTAAGGAAATAGACCTTTGGGGCCGTACTTGATGTGGAGGATCGAGAAAAATGGCTCTGGGAAATATATCCCTTTAAGCGTAGGAAAAGGGAGCTAAAATATCCTTAAATTCGGAGAAACAAGAAAAACCCATGTTGCGACGTGGTACTAACAAATAAAAAATGACACGTGGTTCCTTATGCTCGGTTCTAGCATCTTTTGGTATTTCCCTACCTTATTTGGAAATTTTGTTTCATTTCACCGATTTAAGAATTTGTTTCTTGTTTGACCGAGTTTAAGGATTTTTCTTGCTTCATTGATTAAGGATTTTTTTTAACACAGCCATACAACCTGTTCGTGTAGGTACGTTTTAGCATTTTTTTTGTGTGCATTAATGTCACTAGTTTTTGTAAGGCCCAAACAAATAGGCCTACTGATGTAAACCATACGAATGTGTTACGCCATGATTTACACATTAATATCACTAGTTTTTTTTTATTAATAAACTAGCTGAAACTAGTTGGATGCACCGTTTGAAACAGTGGGAAGGTTTGCTCTCTCATGTGTTTCTGGCGGAAGGCGTCATAAACCGTTTCTGAAAACACCTGGGGTGTCGCGGGGGTGGGAGATAATAAGACCCTACATTGGGGGACTGCGGGACACTGGCTACGAGACACCATTTGGAGGGCATAGCTACAAGGTACACTGGATTAACAACGGCACTTCTAGTCAAGATAGTGCTTTGAGAGCGGATTTCTTAGGCCTGAAAGAACGTTGTTATCTCCAAGAACAAAAATCGGGCGTTATAGGCTTAAGAAATCCAGTCGAATAGCATTGGCTCCAGTAAGACGACCTTCTTTTCGCCCTCCAGTGCTCCTTGCAGCTAACCCAGTAACTGGCTCCACCATAGAGTTATACACAATAATACTACGTTGTTTCACTGCCCTATACTATATTCCTGCTGAGAGCAATAAAATTCAACGTGGAGGAATGCTTAAAGGGACACCCGGCCTGTCTTATAACATTCCGCCTGCCTTACAACAGTTCGCGCTGGTCGCCTTCCGCGAGGAGGGATTTACGCATTAATATCACTGGTTTTAATTAATAAATAATAAACAATAAACCAGAAGAACGTTTTTTAGCAATTTTATCAGTTTTTATCATTTTTTTCTGAAGCTGTTGTACTGAAAAAGAGGGCGGAACATCATTGTAGTTTGTAATCATCTACCAGGACAGAGATGTAGTATGTACTGTACACAAATGATGCGATTTCGGCAGAACCGCTGAGGGAGAAACTACGTCCCACGCTTCATCTCGTCTGACCTTGGTTTTGCGATTTTTATGAATATTAGAATTGTTCAATAAACAGTACCTTCCTAAAGTACCGAACAGAACGAACCAAAGCACCACTGTTGGTGACAGTTCAGCTTATTCCCTATTATAATCGTGTTGATGTGGCTTGCTAACGTCAATCATCGTCAGCGATGAATCTGTTTCCGATACCTCACGCATGCTCAAAAGCTCCACCAATCGCAACCACCTCCCCGAGATGGTTTGCAATTTCGCGCCTGGTTACATGCTTTAGCCTAGCCTGGTCCAATCCATTATCCACGTCTGATCACATGAAAGGTATGACGTAACGAGTGCTTTGTTGAGCTTGTTGATTTTGCTGAGCTGTGATTGCAGTTCCGGAAGGTACTAAACGGCTGACGCAACATCAATGCGCACGCGCGACGTCAAGTTTGGAGCCAAACTGTCTCTAACAGTGGTACGTTACAGTGGATACTATCGTTCCACTCGACCTTGAATACAGTTCCTTGCCCCCTCCCCCACGAACAGGAATGGCACTCTGGTCTGTGCCCTTTTCACTGACCATATTTTTCGAAGTTTATCTTAAAAAGCTAATCGCTAATTGTTTTGCCACTGCCCCAAAATTCTGAAGGCCATGAAAAGTGTTCCTGAATCACCTTTTCACAGTTAAAGGTATACAATCGGCTTTGAATAAGCTTAAATCGAGTTTTTCCTCTGGCCCCGATGGACTGTTTGCTGCCCTCTTAAAACACGTTTCTCAAGAAATTTGTTCCCACTTTCAAAATTATTTGCTTTGTCGTTTAAACAGGGAAAGCTCCCTGAGATTTGGAGTAGGGCAATAGTGGTGCCTGTTTACAAGAACGGGTCGCCATCAGGCCCACATATTTACAGACCCATGTCCCTAACATATGTGGCGTGTACGGTAATGGATCTATTATCCGAGACTCGGTGCTGGCTTACCTAGAAAAATTCTCCATTATTCGACCTGACCAGTTCGGATTTCTTCCAGAAAGATCTGCAACCCACCAACTACTTTTGGTGCTGGATCGCTGGACGGCTGCGCTTGATATTGGTATTCCATGCGACACTGTATACTTTGATTTTAAGAAGGCTTTTGAGTCTGTGGTAATTCGAAAGCTTCTTCTAAAGCTGAGTAGCTGTGGAATTAGCGGTCACCTTTGGGAGTGGATGGCTGCTTTTCTTAACAACCACACACAGCAGGTGATTGTCGGTCACACACTGTCTTCAAGTACAATGGTTTCTAGCGACGTGCCCCAGGGATCTGTGTTGGGTCCCCTGCTCTTCGTTATCTATCTAAACGACTTATGTCTTGGTAATCCATCTACCTTCGGCTTTAAGTTTGTGGACGACCTAAAAATTGGGTCTGAAAATTGCTCCTCGGATATCTCTAGGCAACTTGACGATCACTCGTCAGACGTTGTCCTTTGGTCGGAAACCTGGCAATTACCTCTGTCCATCCCGAAGTGTATTTCCTTCCATGTGGGATACCATGACATGGGTAGTAACTACTCTCTGTGAGAAAATTTTCTTCTGTCGGTATGTAAAATAAGGGACCTAGGGATTTGGTTCTCAAAAGATCTAAGTCATCTTTGCACTATCAGAAAATTAGTGCGTTGGCATTTCGTCACTTGGCAGTCGTAAATCGCTGTTTTACATCTAGAAAATCAGATATCAAGACTTGGACGTTCAAAGTGTTTGTGCGCCCATTACTTGAATATGCAAAACCAGTTTGGTCGCCTTATCTCGTTAAAGATATCGATCTTATTGAATCAGTCCATGAGAAGGTTTACGAAGAGCCTCCCTGGACTGCACGAAGTAAATCATATTAAGCGACTCTCAAGTGCGGGTTTGGAGCGGCTTGAACTCCGCCGACTCAGATTCGATCTCATATTTTTTTTTGCTATGCGAGTTATCCCTGCTTGGAATTCCCTTAAGGCCGACTCAGACGAGGCGATGCACTGGCAACTAATGAGCAAGCGACGTGCCCGAGGAAAAATTTTTATGACCCAAGCGACGAAGAGCGCGACCGTCTCCTCGTGTGAGGGACCATTCGACGAGCGTTCGACGAGCAGGCGATGGTCGCTTGCAGATCGAACATGTCTCTATTTTTCAGGCGACGACCTAGCGATCTGGGAGGAGTTTAGCAAAAGGGGGGAGAAAACAACCAATCAGAACGTCCAAGGCACGTGGCAAAGGTCATTCCTGTTGCTTTCTTTATTTGTTTTTAAAGAGCCAAGTTCCCGTGACAATAAGTTTAAAAAAATTTGTTAATAAAAATTGTAAAATACTACGAATGGATGACACAAACTTAAAAACTATGAAAAGTAATGTTGATATCGATTTCTTTTCAATTTCTTGATTAATCGGTAATCAGTGTCGAAACAACAAGTGATAATTGTGCCGAATGGTACCAACCTACGACTGATAGTGACCGAGTTGATACAAGAAATTTACATTAAAATACGAAACTTACTAAAACAATGTACTGTTTAAAAATAATAAAATACCAATTATATTGAGCATCCTAGAAAATAATCAAAACAGAACTAGTTTAAAGATTAGTGGCTAACAGGATTTTTTTTTCTCTTTGAGCTAAAACTGTTTACTGATTATGCATTATCATTTACATTTGATTGAAGACGAACTAGTAAAATTATCTCAGCATCACTGACTTGCAGATATCTTAAATTCTTTGTATTAAAAAACTCAAGAAAAGAAAAATTAAATGCTGAAGACAAACTTAGTTACTTTAATAAATAACACTGCCTGTAAATCACAATATAACATTCTTAACAGCTTAAAAATAACGGCATTGCGCAATGTGGGATGAAGTTAAAAGAACATACCTTCTCGTTACATTTGAGCATCCTGCGTGAAAGAGCTTTTGCAGCATTTACATGGTTTAGACTAAATGTAACAAAACCATTTCATGCGAGAGAAAAAATAGGAAAATTAATGCTTTTGCAACATACATATACGCTTTGAAGTAATATTGCAAAAGTGAGCCATACTGGAAAGCCAACAGGGTGGAATGTACCTTTAAGTTCAATTAAAAATTCATGCAAATAGATAGAATGAAAGTAATTAACAGGAAACAGTTTTAAGTGCAAGTTACGTAACTAATTTATTTTTAATCAATTTTTTGGATTTGAAGCAAAATAAACTCGTTTAGATGAACCAACTGGCTGCATTTTAAACCTCGTAGACGTTTTCGAAAGATACGGGCAAACATGGTGATGCGAACCGTGCAACCTGCGATCACCACAAGGGACCGAACCGAGATAATATCCAGAACAGGCATTATTAGATATCACAGCCAATAAAAGTATATGGCAGCCTCTCACACTACCCTAGCCAGCAAAGAATGGCAGGAATTTTGCCAGCTTGGTAAATCTGGAAACCAAAACCCAAGAACGTAAACCCCACAGAGCAAACATTTTTTAAAACTTTAAAAATTTAATAGTAACTTCTAAGTGTGTTAAAGCCGCTAAAAAATGTTACGGTTACGTGCAACAACAAAACTTGTAAATTGTAAAGGTTTTTTCTTTTTTTTTGAAGTTGAAAAATAGGTTTTACGAATCGCGTTAAAATGATTGTATGTGCTAAATAAAATCAACTTATCTATACAAGTGAAAAAATTTGTACAAATTCATAATTGCAGGATTGAAGACAAAGACAATTATAAAAACAAAAATATAAAAAAATTATCTGTGATTTAATATTTTTTATTGCTTCATTAGTTTTTTTTTGCAATTATTAACAGTGTAAAATTTCATTATCATTTTCCCTTACGTATTTCTCCACAAAGGTAGTTTAAAAAAATTCAATGTTAGGTTTATTTTATATTTTGTTTTCTGTTGTTTAGCTTCTATTCAAAATAGTTCTTAATTGTTACGACATAGTGTCTTAACCTCTTTATATTTAGGTCTTCTGTTCATTAAAAATGTCTTTAATTTCGGTAGTTTAAACCATTTTCAAACAGCATGCGTGAAATTTTATTGTAGAATTTTTCCGATCTACTGAGTAGTAAGTCGCTCGCCTGGACATAAATTTAAATGCCATATCGTAAATTCGATTCTATCCAAACATCGAAAATTAGCTTTTCATTCTTGTTGCCCAACATTTATCTTGATTTTTTTTTTAAACCTCGACGTTTTGATTTAAAGAACAAAACCTTTATCAAACGAGTTACAAACAAAAGCTACGTCATACCTGTGATAACGGTTTTGTTCTTTAAGCAGAAACGTCACTTCTTTGTAAATACTTGAAAACACATTTGGCTTTTAATAATAAAAATTTCCATCGTGTACGTGTTTATGAGTAACATTCGTCTTAGTATATGTATAAAATATAGGCACTGATTTGTTTTATTTTTTAATTAAATTAGTAATATCAGGGGTAGCATAAATATAAGAGGACGTGTATATAATGCGCTCCTGGTAATATGAACATAATACTGCCAATGTTCGTCAATATAAAATTCTAAATAAAGTAACTGCAAAGTGATAATAATTACAAAAATAAAGCACGATTGGTATTTAGTTAAAACTGCAAACACTTGAACAAACTGCAGGATGATTGACAGGTGGCCTATTTTGTTGCTACCTCAGTTCTCTTTCTCGTTGCCTCGTGTGAGTGGTCATGTGGGGTGCGCGGTCTTTGCAAGGGTCATAAAATTCTCCCCTTCCATCCCGTCGCTGTCGCTTGTACATCGCCTCGTCTGAGTGGGCCTTTAGCGCCGGTATGAACACGGTCACTGGCCTTTAAAAAGATGCTGCTGACGCAGAATCTTTCGTCATTCTTAAAGCGACCAATTTAATGGTTAACCCCCCCCCTGTTGGCACGATACCAGAGGCTCACATCCCTTCCGTTCGCTATCCGCACATTTGTGGTAAATTCTTGTATTATCATTAGTATTATTAATTTTTTGCTGGCCTTAGAATCGTATTGCTCACGGTATTTTCAGACGCTTGATCCATTACTGAAATTGTGAAAAATGTATTCCTTTACCGTGGAGAAATCAGCAGGTTGCATAATTCTTGCTCGGGGTTTTTGTTTTTTTTAATGAACACAGGCAACTTACACTTTCAATTAACCTTCATGCATGGTGAAAGTTACTACAATTTTGTTTAGTGAACGTTTTTTCGCAGGCCAGTAGGAGGTGGTTGAGAATTTTCCAAAGTTCCAAAAAAATTATCCCCATTGAAAAAAAAATCATTTTTAATAATTTCAAATAAAATAAAATAAAAAATTTCAAATAAAATAAAATGTATCTCTATTGAAAAAAATAGTGAAAAAATT